>VZTM01023858.1:10105-71700 GCA_013400555.1 Jacana jacana | reverse complement strand
TTTTTCACAGAGAGAGTGGTCAGTCAGTGGAATCAGCTGCTCAAGGAGGTGGTGGAGTCACTATCCCTGACTGTGTTTAAGAGTAGATTAGATGTGGTGTTGAGGGATCTGGTGTAGGGGAGAACTTGTAGAGTAGGGCTGATGGTTGGACTTGATGATCCCAAGGGTCTCTTCCAACCTAAATGATTCTGATTCTATGATTCTATGAAAAAGATCTTAATTTCAGAAAGGTGGGGTGCATTGAGGGCACTGTAAGGTAAAGCAAAATAAGCAAGCTACAACCAGTGCTCTGCCAGCCATGAATTCCCCACTTGAGCAAAGTGTCACTCACTGAGAGGTGCCAGTTGCTAAATGGCCTTGAAAGAATCCAAGAATCAACTTCTGAACTGATACCCGAGTGCCTTCGCTGACAGCCAGCAAGTGACACCGGAGCAGCCAACGTCCGAGGGGCACGGGTGCTGGGTGCCTCTGCACTACAGCAAGGGGAGGGCAGTGCAAGAGACCTGGTCTGCGGGAATCTCCACGATTAGAAATGACTGCTTGTCCAAAGTATTATGATTACCACTTTAGCTGCTCCCCTCTGATACTCCACGGTTTCTTCTTCCAGCACCTGAGCAAACCGAGCACAGAGAGCACCAGAGGCTGCGTGATGTTTGTATCTATTAATCTGTCCTTGCAGCACTCCTGGGTAAATCAGAGAGAGCAACTAACCTTTTGATTTCCAACACAACCAGCAGCTTGTAATCCACGACTGCCCAAATCAGAAGAGTACAAAACTTTAGCTTCAACCCCTCGCTTTAATTTCCTTCAGCAATTTATCACCTCTTTGCAGCTCACACATACAGAACAACCAGGAAAATTTCTTAACACCCCTTTGGCAAGCCACATGGAAGCAACTGCCACAGTATTTTTTTATTATTGTTTTCAGGGCCTGCGGCAAAGCAGACGTAAGAAAAAAAAAAAAGCACACCCAAAATCAAGTGAACTAGGGGAAAAAAATATTAAGTACCTACCTTCCACAGGCAAGAGACACGCAAAGGCTGTGAGAATCCACACAAATCAGCAAAAGAATTTTTCTTTCAAACACTTACCCTGAAAACATATTGAGAAAATTATCATCTCCAAATATATATTTACACCACCTATGTACACACATGTATATATGCACATATAGTATATGTTTATACAAATGATTTTAAACACATTACAGCAAGGTGCTACTTGAAGTTTCATGCAGGAGGAGGAAAATCGGAAGTAAAATTCTCCACCCTGCTCCAAATCCACTGGCACTGCATTTTCATTTAATAATTTTCCTATTCTATCTCTTTTCCATTAAACAGTGTAGCCCAAGCTCAGGCAGCCTGTATAATTCCAGCACAGATGGGTTTGCCCTCATTATTTCCCATTCATACACAACAGATTCTCTAATGAAGTGAATACTCAGGGCTCAGTTCTTTGCTGCTCCATAGCCTACATTCTCATTTTACAGTGGTGTGAAGTGGTGGTAAAATAGTGCCTTACTAATTGGTGGTATTTTACACCCACTAACCAAACTCTTGGAAGCAGCGTTAATGATTACACAAAGCCAGAAGAATCAAGTTTTAGGGGTTTATGGCCAGGAGAGGTGAGAGGAAGTGCAGCTTGCTGGACGTACAGCACTGCAGCCTTGCCATGCAGGTGCTTGTGCAGCTCATTTAGTGCTCCTCATGACCTGCTCGCAGCCAGGAAGACATGCAGCCTTCTTTGGACTAGGGCTGTAGCTGTGCCTTCTCTGATTTGCAATTTCATTGACAGGTTTGGTGGCCAGGTTTTTATGTCAAAGATGATGACTCTTATTCAAGAGTCATCTTTCCTCCCTATGCCCAGCACAAGGGCACATTAAATGCCGCATTCAGTGCCACATCCAGGCCAGATTTGAGACCATCACACAACAGATACACAGCCCCTGTCCTGGGGATCATAACCCAGCCACCACTAAGATTCATGTCTTTTGTCCCAAACAAATGTGACCAGGTTAAGTAATTCCCCAGCACTTATAATTCTTAACTCTGTGCTTTGATGAGATGCATTTCCACCAAGCTACAGCAAAGAGCAACAACTTAATTTCCAACCCACAGGTTTTCATTAGATGAGCAGGCAGCCAGAGCACCGAGTAGAAAAACCCCACTGTTCCTGGCTGGTGGGCATACCTGGGTCTCTGTTCAGAGCTTTTTGTCCAGTTTTCAGACCATGAGCTCTCCAAGATGAATGTCTGTTGGGAATCTGTCAGTCCTCTGGTATAGCGGAATACTGACCTGTGAGCAGGACACAGACTCATCTTTCATTTCTCTTACAGAGAGCATGTAGAAAAAGAGAATTCTGCCCAAACCCTTTCAACTGGTCTTCTCTGAAGTGTTTTGTTACACTACAAGGTGAACATTCCATGTGGGGCAGGTAAACGTTCCATTACCTTTTGCTCTTGAGACTCTTTTTCCATGCAACGTATCTACTGCCTCAGTAGGAGGCAAAATCCCCTCTCTTCTATCTCTGTCCTTGATGGGCTTGCAAAACCCACTGAGAAGAGGCTGACATGCAATCTGCTAAGTGCTAGTGTTGCAGTTCCCTGCTGTGCCCTATCTCCTGCATGTGCAGTAGATGTTTGCCTGCTTAAGGGCACTGGTGTATTGGCACAGGGCTATCAATTTGCCCTTTCAGAAATAGGAAATACAACAGTCATTCTTCTTCCTGGGATCACCTACCTATTGGTAGTTCCACAGCAGTGTTAATGCAGGGTCCAAACACTGGCAAATTTGCCTGTAGAAAAGTTTTCCTTTTATTCCCTGTGTGCTTCATACTGGACATATTTAAGCATATGAGTTTCTATTGCTCATACCAGAGGCACAAGTGAGGATGCAGTTTTACAGACTCATGGCACAAACATACAATTACATAGTAAATCCTACCTAATCCATAACAGAATGTGGTATCAGTCTCTTTTGATTTGTCTTTTTCTTTTCTTATACAGTGCACTTCCAGAAGTCCTTCCACTGGACATAGGATTTCCTTGGAGGAAGATTCATGTACTTGATGTTAGGCATCTTACTGAGATTTCTAAGGTGCCTGCCTGAAGCACTCTTCATGGCCATGGGAGAGAGGAGAAGTTTCATCCCATCACAAGAGGCATTACTTCTCTCCACTGACTGCAGACACTCTGAGATATTTGGCTTCCACTTGTCTCTAAATAACCAAGATGTAGCTTGATGTTACAGCTAAGCTGTTCCAAGACTTGCCAAAACTCCTGCCCATGCACCCTCTCCTCCCCTGTGCAGGGGATCTAGCAGTCCCACAGCCTCTGTGGATTCCATCTGATGCCCTCATCTTGGCCAGCGTGGGGGTAAAAGGGGTTTCCCCCTTTCCCACCCACCTAGTGTGAGTACACACTAAATAAAATGAGGTAATATTCATGTAGCACAGAACTCATGCAGCCTAGCCCTTATTTATTTAGTAAAGTACCCCTATCTTCTCTGTTTACTTGTCTTTTGACTCCTGTCTGATCTCAGAATAACTATCATACCTGAGTTTAGCCAAGTTACCAACAAAGTGGAAAACAGCAACGTAATTTTACTGCAAGGCCAGCTCAGAATAACTGACCCCTGGGGTGGGCTGAGGGATTTGACCTGACCCACCCAGGGAAGAGGGATGCTGCCCTGAAGCTGAGCAATGGTGGTCGTGAGCTGTGGCACAGAGGAACAAGCAGCAGTCCTCAACACCTCCCCGTGCTCACACCATGCTTGAGCACCACTGTTGGCAGGGAGGGTCACAGCAATTAACACCAGTTTGGGAACAGACAGCTCCTTACAGCGGCCCATGGAAATCCATGCAAAAATGGCTTATGATGGAAAAATTGGTAGTGCTACAAAGAACGGATAAATCTGTGCTGGAACAAGGCAGCACTGGCTGGCGTACCTGTGCCCACCTTGTGAAAAGCTGCTTCTGCATACAGCACCAGGCTTTTGACAGAGCAGCTTGCACATATACTCCCAACTAGATAAACTATACTGGCCAAAGCTTTTACTTTTCCCTTAGCGTAACCATATCCACAAAGGGCTTTTGGTAGTACAGAAAGGCTGTTAAAAAAATCACACTTCTAATCAAGAGTATTTTTCTGGTAAAAGTTGCTAGAGTGTGATCTTAAAGCACTTTACACTTGTGATTCTCTTCTGTTGTGTTCATACCGCACCACAGCGCTGCAGGAATCAGGAGCACTCACACAACATCAGTAGGCAATCTTCTCTGGTCACAGCATGTACCCAAAGTGTATATTAAATACCCATCAATATTTGTCATGAAAAAACTATTCACCATCCTGCTGTCACACAAAGACATTTCGGCCTGAAAGCTGTACCTGTACAGCTTTAAATGAAGTCTGCCAGGGGCTGCTCTTGGCCACTGAGGCCAGCCGGCACAGGATGGCCTGCGTCTATGCTACCGGCTGCTCTGCTCTTCCAAAACCGTGTGGCTGCCTCCGGTCTGGTCACTGGGAACAGCCCACGCTGGCTCCCAAGCACTCCCTGCAACCCGCTGGGAGGGCTGCTGCCGGCTTGGACCAGGTACCAGCACAGATGACCAAGTTCCCATCCCAGGGATTTTCCCTGCCACTATTTTTTTTGACTCAGATGGATGCAGACAAGTTGTCTGCACAGAGTACAGCATGCACTGAAGTTCTTTGCTTAGATCATTGCGTTCTATAGGCTCAGATCAGCCAACACTCCTCACCAAGAAGAGTTCAGCAAAGCATTTACACATACGCTCAGCTATAAATCAGTTGAAATATGTGATAAATAACCCTGTTTCTGTGATTTGCCATAGCAAAGTGGAAGACCAGTAGGAAGCACAGGTCCTCTGGATGCTTCCTATGCCTTGCAGTACACACATGGTTTGTGTTGTGGTGGCTGCACAGCACATATCCAGAACCTGCGCCACTTTGACCATGAAGATCCTGGCCCTGCAGGTCTGTCAGGCCTCTCCCCAGTGACTTGAAATATCTCTCAATGATTTGACAGCTCTTCAGAGATGAGGAAATGGAGAAACCACAGAAGAATGCAACTGTCACAGCTACTATAAGCAAGGAAAGCTCTGCAGGGACAAGTCTTGATTTTTATTAGACCAATTAAGACAGCTGGCAATAATACTTAAAATAATTGATATGCCCAAAAGCTCATCCATTTTTTCTGCCTATCATTTGAGCCAGTAACAGATATTTCCTCCCCCTTGCTAGTTTCCTCAGTTCAGCCGAGCTAATACTGTTAATATTACTCTTGCATCAGCCCTCTACAGGAGTGGATCGTCTAAAAGCACCAAACCTGCTATTTCTAGATGTGATGCAACTTTTTCATATCAGTGTCAGAGCAATCTGCCTCCCTTTCCATGAATGTGTGAGCATCATATCTGCAGATAGCACAATGAAGTCTTATTGGTTCAACAGACATTAGATTAGATCAAATCAGATTTGATTAGATCAGAATTAGTTTAAGATGGGTGCCTTATTATCTCTTGACAAGGCTCTTGCTCTCACGCCAGGATTTTTAGGAAGCTCTGCAACATCTCAGACAGAAAACATAAATACATTAGTATTCTGCCCACAATTTGTGATTTTGTTATTGTTAAAGATTTAAGAGGTGATTGAGGTGTGAAACCAAATTGTAATCCTGTTCAAGGCAGATGTACTGTATTACCAACACTGTTGCAAGTGCTAAATGACGATGTCACATGGACAATTTTTAGCTGGGAAGGAGAGATGCACTCACAGTTTAAAGGATAAATAAACACTGCATGTTTAAAGATTCTCACAGTAAAAAATAAATACCTCTGAACACAATGATTCCTCTCTCAGGCTATGGTTACCTGCTTGTACCGTACAGAACCAACAGCAGCATAATGTTCCCAACCCAAAATAGCTGCTACACTTCTGTTCTGAAGGTTGTTAGACACAATTTGTGCATATCCTAAAAGTCTGGCTGTTTTTCACTGATGCAGTCAACCACCCCCATGGTTAGCATCATGCAGACAAAGTGCTGAGTTCCTACTTATTTGGTAACAGGATTCCTCAGCCTCCTCCTGACCTCATTTTTTCTGCTGAAATAAGAGCAGAAGTCCAGGCACCTTAGGTTTTCATCAGGCCTGGAAGCTCACACTCCCCTCCATGTACGCAAGGAGAAACCCCACACTCCTTTTCTGGTTTATGCATGGAAACCTTCAAGGAAAACTTGAAGCAAATGGCAAACTGGACACATTTCTTCTCATTAGGGGAAATAGGAACACAGAGCTTTCTCAAGGAAATATACTTCATATACAGGAAAGATTTAATTGCCATATATACATGCAATAGGTTCATTCATGTGTTGTCCTTATCACCTCAGCCCTCTAAAGTTTTTCCAGAGATAAATAGGGAATGGTTTCAAAGTTCATCCACAAACTATTGCTTGTACAAGGGGAAGTGGCCATTAGATGCGTGTGCAGAAAAGCAGAATGAAGGACAGAGCTGGAAAGTCTCTCTCCCCCTGTATACTTTATGAGATGGTATCACAAAATCAACTTAGGCATGACTTAAAAGGCAACAGCAAAATAAGTTATCCAAACACCACTGATGTACAGCAATGGAGCCATTCAATCAAGTCATCAGTGACCTGGGTTTATCCTGAAAGCAGATCAGATTCAATCAGTTTCCTAACTACTATTTCTTTTTACAGATTTCTTATAGGAATGAGAAGAATTAGGCCATGTTGAGGCTTCTCTTCTTTTGGGTGGGGGTGCTTCTATCTTCCATTGTTTGAAAAGTTGACTGCATTGTCCAAGATGGTTTCCTGTGTTCTTGGAAACCTATGGTCCAACCACATACTTAAGTTTTAAATGCAAGGGCACATCCACACTTTTGTGCCAAGAATAATCAGTTAGACCTAATGAAAAAAAAAAAAGAAAAAAAGAAAAAAAGAAAAAAAGAAAAAAAGCTAAGTTGAAGGTATTCTTGGGTTTCCTTCTGCCTCTACACTTTGCTTTATTGTTCGCAGTGCTCCTTAACTGTTTATTGATATTAGAGTGAGGCAGACCACATGATCACTCAACCACATTTGGGAGAAGCCAGCACACCTGAAAACAGCCCTTCTTGGGCTGCCTCACCAAATCCACCACAGGACCACAGGTGTAGCTTTTGCACCATTTGTCCTTTCATGAAAAAGAGATGGAAGAGGGATGCAAAGGCTGACACCATTCAGGACACTACTGTACTGGGTTTGTGAGTGAGTGACTTCAAGAAGCTTCCTTTGGAATTCTCTCCCCATAGCCTCCAGCTCTGCCCAGCTTGGTTCACATACATCAAACACAACCCACATATAGCTATGTCAACTATGCCTCATTTTTACTGATACTAGTCAAATTTTTAGGAATTGGTTATTAACTATCATTTCCACGGGCTTAACCTTTTTCTGAAACTCTCACATTATCTTGGATAAAAGGAGAAGTATTTAACCGCTTTCACGTGTCCTGGTGAAATACTGCTGTCAGATGCTCCCCTCCACCTTTTCTGTGCATGGGTCCAGAGGCAATTGAAGAGCAGCAATGACAGAAGTGCAGATACAGAGATAAAATACAGTTATCTTGAAACCTGGCATAACTATTGTTTATTGAAACCACAGAGGTTGCTTCTGGAGTATGTGCTTCTGGCAGAGGATTTCAGATATGACTTTCAAGAAGCAGAAAGCTTTAAACTACGATGCGTTACTAAGACAATTAAAGCAGTTCCACAGCCTCTAGCAGATATGAAGCAGCCTGGGTGCTCCGCCTCAGCTGCTTTCCTTGGTCTCTGCCTGACAGCAGCAGCCCCTGGTAGACACAGGCACAACTTCTCCCAGGAGATATTATTTGAAACAGTTTTTGCTTTTATCTCTGCTTCAAGATAAATGCTTTGCCGTAAGCATCCATGGTGGCAGGAGGCAGGTTTCCCTCTATTTTGCCACAGCTGAGGATACCAGCCACTAGGTTTGGGAGGCAGTGGATCAGTGATGCAAGCCCTCACAACAGCGCTGGTTATTTTGTTGTGACTGGGCTTTTGAACCCTGGTGGCAGAGCTAAAGCACAAGAGGTGCAGCAGCCCAGCCTTCAGTAAATGAAGTGATTACAAAAGGCAAATTCATTGCTCATCAGCACTGGCAAACTGGAATAAGATCACAGCAGAGCCAGACTCCAGACCAATGGTGATATGTTATAGGTGGTACACATTTAAGAAAATACATCCTGAAACTGTCCCTGTGCTATGCTGTCACATAGTTTTAAGAAAAGTTGTTTTGTGATTGTTTAAAGCCACCTTATTACAAGTCTAGGGGAAAAGAAAGGACAATCCAATAGGAAAATGACCAGGGTCTACAGATGGATGGCAACATGTAGCTGGTTCCCACACAGCTGTCCACATGCTGCAGTCCTCTCTCAGTTTATCTGAAGTCTGGTCTAAATCTGAGAGTGGTAACCATGCTAGAGATGAGTCTCATTTTTCCACACACATATCAGGAGGATCTCATATGCAAATGCAGCTACAGTGATACAAACACACCTTGCACCACAAATATTATTTCCCTTCCTCAACCAGTCATTACTACATTTCTACAATCTTTATTGTAACCTGAATCTTGGTAGGGAAACATATTTCTTTAGCTAGACAAATTGACCTTATTATATTCAATACACTTCAGCAGCTTAAGCACCTTGTCAACTAGATTTTTAGCAGCAGGGGACTCTTTAATATAGTTTGCAAGGTACTGGGTAAGGTACTCTTGCATAATACCACTAAACAGGACTGAATTACTAATGACAACTCTCACAGTATGCTTACCTTGCTAATTTATCATCGTTTTAAGAGACCTTTGGTCACATGCTCCCCTCTGTACCCTGGCTAGAGTTGTGGGTGGACAGTGATGTCTAAATCAGATCTGCCATCCGCGCAACTGAAGAGCAACAAGCCCAATGCTGCACTAACATGCCCCTTCAGAAGAAACTGGACAGGCAAAGCGCAACTTTGCCCAATTTAGATCTCTCTCAGCCCCCCTAGACTAATTTCTAAACTTGACCTCTAACCCAGAGCTCAACACAAATGTTGTGTTTGAAGACTTGAAAAAATTACCTGCAGAGAGTTCATAAATTGAACCACCCCAACAACATGTGTGGGGTGGCATAGAGGGATTTTTCATACAGCAGGATTTTTCACAGGCTATGTTATTGGTTTCAGTTAAAAGGTTATGAGTGTAAAACTTAGATTTAAGCAGGTTTGTCTCCTTTTGTTATTCAGGCTAGCAATATCTAGTAGGAATATATTGCTTTATAGAAGATTCTGAAACTTGTAATAACTTTACATTTGTAAGAGAGTAGCAATGGAAAAAGACCACTAATGAAGTGGAGACGAAACAAAAGGACCAGTTTCAGCCCTTTGACTCTCCTAGAGCCGTCTCTTTGAGATAAATTGCCCTGGGCCCTCACTTCTCTGGTAGGTCCCAGCCACTCTCCTTTGCTCCTCCCTACCTTGCCCTTGCAACCTCTGAGCTCCCTCACAAGCACTTTCTGATGGCATCAAGCAAAGCGATGTATTTCTACAAGAGGAGGCATTTAATTATTTCAAAAGCCACCTTTCCCAGCCTCAGAACTTCTCCTCATTGAGTTCTTTGTACAAGTTCCCTCAGTTATGTCTCAAAAGGTTGGTTTTGTAGCAAAGATAACTTTTCATTAGAAGAAAATGAAGCTTTAATGGCATTGCAAAAGGATATCTTCAATCACCAGTTCCTCCTCAAAAATACAAGGTTGCTCAGAAAGCACATCCCAGCAAAATGGAACAAGATGACAGACTCAAAGGACAGCAAGACTAATATTACAGTAGAATCTGGATTCAAAAAATAAGGGCCTGGAATTAACTGTTCCCACAAGCTTTCAGGCTCAAAACCCAGTGAAACCGGTGAAGTAGTTGCCTTGGAAAACAGAAATGCAACATCAAAACCATTTCAGTCAAGACAAAGCCTATATCTCGAGGAAAATTTGCAAAATTATTGGGTTGGAGTTGGGTTTTTTTGATCTGCATTTAAATCAGTTCAAAACCACAGTGAAAATCTTTTTTCTCAGCTCCCAGAGAAAAACCTCCCTTTTGAGGCTCCCAGAAGCCTCAAAATACAACCCAAACAGACGTGGAAACAGAATTAAACAGTAAAAAACTCCATTGACAGTCTTTTTAATTTAAATTGATCCCTTGCCTAAAGGATTCTAAATCAAAATTGATTCTTAGTATTCCTAAAGTTTGAAGGTTTCAACCAGTTTGCCACTGTCACATAGAGACAATGCCTAGAAATCCAAAGAAGTTCAGAGCACTGGTTCTCATTTTGTCTCTTTGTCCAGTTAAAGTACAGACCATGACAAAAGTCTGACTTTTTTCACAACAAAATTAAAAACATTAAAAACCCACAAGTTTTTAAAGTAACTTTAAAGTAACAAGGTTTTATTTTATCAGTTAGAATAGAAAATTATCAGTAATAGCATCACAGGTATTTTTTTTTTTCCAGAAAACTTCTGCTTTATCACAACTTACACATTTTGCCTTTTTGTCTGTAGAGAAACTAAAAAGAGACCGTATTGGTCTTCACATCTCTTTGATGCTTTCAAACTACAGGATCACTGGGAAATGAATGGAACCAGATACATGGACAAGGCAGAAGGACTTAATGATTGTTTTCTGAATAAGCATAACAACGTTTTAAAGCCTGTTCTGGATTGGAGGGCATTTAGTGCTTAAGAAGAGAAAAAACATCTACTGATATTTCCTAAGACTTCTCCCTACTAGTCTCCCAATGATTTGAAGCTCAGGGAATTTGTAAACCAGAAGATGGGGCTTTCTGTTTAGCAGCCCCATTTGGGGCTATATGTCTATATGCTATGAATTTGCCTGTTCCCCTTTCAAATCCATGTGGAAAAAGTGCATCTCCCAGGTTTGCCCCCAATAAAATCTATTGGTAATATAAACACACTTACTGTGTTCACACTGAGTTACAACAAAATAGCACTTGATAACATAGTGCAGGTTACCAGCTTCAAAATAATTTATCACGAGTGCACAATACTGTGCAAAAAAATCTCTGCAGTTTCATAGTTAATATCACAAATACTCTAACAATGTTCTAAAAGCATATCATTTCATGTATTCACAATGGTTGCTACTCTTATCTTTTACCTTGAATTTTCTTTGAGCTCATTAAAAACAGAGTTGAATTACAAATCCAGCGTTAATTTAGATCAGCTAATTCATTAACATACTCTATGAAGCTATGGCTTTTTTCTTTATCCATAGAGAATGCTTAGAAGGTTTTTAAATTAAAAAATACTATGTAAAGGAAGGCAGTATGTCTTCTGATTGTTTTCTGCATTCAAAATGCACTTTTTCTAGTCCTAGGAGCTAGAATTGCTAACGTTCATCACAAGAGGCAAAGGAGAAGGGAGACACCTGACTCCTGTGTACAAGACCTTAATTAGAAAGTCTACAATCTAGCATGTTTTTATTTTTAATACTTATACAACTTTAATGCCAGATTAGCACTTCAGAGAAGGGATATCTTTCTTAGAAATGTCTTAACACTTTAATTAACACTAGAGAAATCACAGGAGAACATGCTTTTAAGTAACAACAGACCACCCTCAGTGGTTTTAAGGAGAAAAAGGCCATGGGACAATAGGGGAGACTGCAAGTCATCTTAGTTTATCACAGAACAGTGACACTCAAAGACCATGTACCTCACATCATCATCTTAAATTCGTAAGGGCTGGAGATCAACACACACACAAAAAGTTGTGAGTGCTAGGGCAGGAAAATTAAGTTCAAAAGTTATTTTCCAAGTGCTGCAGACATCGGGGATGAAATCTATTAGTTCCCAATCCCTCTGGTTACATTTGGTCTTTGTGACCAGGCGATATGAAAAAGACTGGGCACACACAGTCCCTGAATTTAGAGTGGTACCTGAGAGCCCCTTTGACAGGCAAGTCAGCAGTGCTTCTCATACCTTTAGTACAGACTAAAAGCTGCAGGGGCTGGGTACGTGGCTGAGAGCCGTACCATGCTGTGCCAAATGGGCAAGGCAAAACCAGGAGGGGGAGAAGAAAAGTTGTTGAATCAAAAGACAAACCATTTCTACATCAATATGTTAAAAATCCTGTCATTAAAAAGAGCAGACAGCTGACAGGAACCTCATCTCTTGAAACTGGCAGCATATCAAAACATTTTTAAAAATAATCAGAAAGGTGCAAACCACTGAGGGGACCCTGCTGCTTACAAACTGGAAAGTGGCTTGTACTTCTCAGGACGTGACTGATTTTGACCCTCTCACGTCTCAGCACACATCCGTGCGAGCCCGAGCTAGGGGTCTCTACCATTTGATACAGCCAGGACTGGCCCCTACAGCCATCAGATTGCAACAGGGTCCGCAGTGACAAGTGTGGTGATCCAGTATAAGCTTTCAACCGCGTGGTTCCCGGCAACCACCCGTCTTGTCTGGGGTGAGGCGATACCTAGGAGATGTTTTTTTGGGGCCATGAATGGTACCTTAGCACCACTCACATCTCAAGCAGGGCTGGTGCACCCTGTGGGCACACAGTGGGACACTGCGGTCCCACGGCAGGCCCAGGGAAACAGGGCATGCTGTTTGGGCCATATGGAAGTGTTGTCTTTTCCCATGGTGTCCCTTTTCTTTCCCAAAAGTTACTCTCAGCAGGAACATGTCCTTTTTCTGGATATACAGCCAGGGACAGGCAGAGTCACAATAAAGGCTCAACCCTGACAGGTGACCTGGTGCTGGGTCTCAGTTTCACCTCACATGGCTGTGATTTCATGGTATGAAGTATCATGGGGTGGTGGTATAGCTGGGGTGGTGAGCTGCAGCCTCCCTGGGCTGCTGCTCCTTTGCTGCCCTTACACCTGCCAGAGCAGCTTGGACTCCTCTGCACCCAGTTGGCAGGGTCAGGTCCTCCCCTGCCCTTCCCCAGCAAGGCGGTTTGGAGGGAAGGAGCCAGCCTGGGCTACAGAGCGGTATTGTGGCAGATGATGCAGTTGGGGCCGGCCATCCCAGCTCCCCTTGGTCCAGACACACTGTCAGGCTCTGGGTGTGCCGGGCAAAGGGACCCACAGCCTCCCTCCTCAGGTTCCCACGCACCCTAGCGAGGCCTGACGAACAACAGAGGATGCTCTGCTGGGGCTGTCAGAAACAAACAGTGCAATTACCCTCTGCAGGATTGCTTCAAGTCCCAAACAAAAGATGACAAACAAAACACATAACAGATGCCTCTCCAGGCCCACAAGGCAATGGAGAGGAGGCTGACAATGGCAGGGCCCCTCCAGCCCCGTGCCAAAGACACTCACCCCCAAAGACAAGCACATTCTGCTGCCTCGCAGAGCCTCTGGCCACTCGCCAGCCCTTTTGTCTAGCACGTATCGAGCCCGTTCTTGCTTGCAGACCGCCCTGGTTCTGCCAAAGCTGCATCTACCACCAGCCTCCTTGCCAAGAGTTCAGCACCTATCTCCTCCGCAGCGTCAACCCTCTGGTTCCAGCTCCTGCCTGCTCACCACCTCCTCCTTCCCAGGGAACACCAACACCTGCCGGAGCTGGATGTGACACCAGGGTTAACACCCGGTAGCCAGAAATGAGTCAGCAAGTCCCTTGCCCCCGCAGTTGCTGCCTGGTTTCCAGAAACGCTGACCATTTCCAGATCAGCCCCATGTCAGATGAATGCATCAAAAAAATTACTCTAAACCTCAAAAGTGGAAGATCACACAGCTAAAAGCCAGCACTATGGTTCCTGGGCCAACACCTCAGAGGGGTATGATGGAACCTAAGATCACTTTCTGTACAACGCCAATTTGACAACGAAACATGTTTGCTTGGATACTGTTACATCTGTGTAATTAGTGACACTCATTCACCATAAACCACTGCTGTAAACATACTGAAAAGCACGATGCAAACCTCACCATTTGCATTTGTTTCTGAGGCTTGCAATCTCCGTCCCACCTCCCTTCCCTGCCAGCACCTCTTTTTAAAATAAGAGAAAAAGCACAAGGACACTAAGTTTTTGACTAAATAGCAAAAGCATTTGCTCTTCTCTCACGTAACTATGAAGGTGTGGTGGCCAGGACTGATAGGATAAGGAGGTTAAGGTTGGTCTGGCTGATTGCTGGGGTACTTGTCCAAAGGGCTGCCCCTGTCTCTCACAGCTTCTAAGCAACACATGAAGCCCGTAGAAGAGAATGCGATTTCTGTGAGCTGTTGCTGCAAAGGGAGGCAGGAAACAATGCGAGAACAGGTTTTCACAGAACACATCAATGTTTCCACTTCCAGACTAGGAGGAAGTCCTCCACAGAAAGGCTTTGCATTGAAAAGCTCAGTCAGTACACAGGTTCATCAACACTTTCAGGACTTCAAGGAACACAGATGATGGCCCCTGTAGTATGGGCTTCAGATGAGGGACACTGTTTTTCACTTGATTATGAAATGTTAGAAGCAACTGCGTACACTACTATGATTTCCCAGGAATCTCTGTGCTGATTTAGAGACAAATGCAACCATAAGTACTTTGCTAAAGAACCTAAACTTGGAAAGGAACAATTTGATCCATTAGGGTCCACATATCATAATCAATGTCTGCTGACTTTCATCACTGTCAGTACATACAGGTTATCACGTCTCACGCATGTGGCACCTCTCCTCAAGTCCTACATCCTGAAATCATGCTGCTTGATAACAAGCTCAGGTTCTTGGAATGTTTTTTGTCCCCCCCCCCCTTTTTTTTTTTTTTCAGAAGAAAAGCAAATCAAGCAGATCCAAATTCACTCATGCTAATTAAACAGTCCACCCAGAATGTTTATAAAGCACTGAATGTAGTGCCTGAACCTTGGGTTATGTGACTTCAATTTTACAAAATTTTAGCAATAGTAAAGTGCAAAAACTGATTGGAAAAATATTTTCAATTGGGGGGGAAGGAAAAGAAAAAATTCCTTAAGTTAACGGTCTTTCCAATTTCTCTTCATCATGTATATATTTTAACTTTTTTAAGGAATACTGATTATTATTTACATTTTAAAAGGTCATAATATGTAGAAAGAAAATGCATGGTGCCTTTTACATGACCATAAAAGAGTATTTCCTAAAACAACAACAAAAAAAGTCTGTTTCTGTGCAAGTTCTTTACTGATTTGTTTTTAATCCATTATTTTCACTGTTGAGTGTGTCTCCTCCCCAGTCCGGTTCATCCATTTCTCCCTGTCAACTCTAATTCCGCAAACTATTCACCCACATTATACCTGATCGTTCATTTAACCTAACCTGGCTTATAGCCATTAAGATTTAAATTCTGATTATTAAAACTGATTCCAAATGATCATTTTCATTTCGGCTCAGTCATTCACACGAATTTCGTTTTTGCAATATTAAGTTCACACAGTCCCCATTTGCAGTTCATGAGTAATTCTTAATTTATTTTTACCACCAATAAAAAAAAAAAAAAAGCACACTAGTTTATTCTAACAAGTCTCCATTAGTCATCGTGAACCACTTAACTAACAAACATGGTTTTCATTTCATATACTCATTGGCTGTTCAGGGTGAGGGTGGAGGTATGTGGGTTACGAGTGGGAGAAAAGAGGTTACTGAGGTTAAAAAGAGGAACATATGACTGTGTACGCCCCTGGTAACTCCACCGCTTGTCCCTTCTTTGCTTTGCATTTTACATTGGTAGGCACACAGCTGGCAGTATCGCCCAAAGATCTTTAAGTGACAATTTCTTCTGCACGTTTTTAGCTAATGGATGTGGTTGCACATGTGGTTTTGTTTCAGCATATGCAAGTCCAATACAGCAGAAAATTTGGCATGTTTTTTTTCCCACAAAATTCAGCTAACATGCTTAGCTAAATAATGGCATGTGTGTTACTGGATATTCTCATAAATTTGTATTGCGTTCATTTATGCCTAATATACATGCAGAAAGGCAAACACACACATAAACCTGTACTAAAGAGATGGATCCTCCCTCCATGTTCTCCTGTGAACATTATCAGTACAGAGAGCTCTGCATCACTGGGAAATCACACTGGCACCAGAGAATTAAATCCCTGACTTGCATGAGCTCTGTACAGTCTGAGAACCAGCAAACAAAGGCAAGGCAATTCAGGGCATGCTCAAAGTCATCCTGCCAGTTCTGTCATCTTCCTACAATAAAGTGGTCACAGTTTTCAATCAACTGCACGTCTCTGTCACTGCCCCAAAGCCCTGGTCTCACTTTTGTGGAAAATCTTTGGGAAAGACAGTCATTGCCCTCCTACAACCTCAGTGTCACCCACTGAAGATAGTCCAGCTGTCACTGGGGACAGTACAATCTGCATTTAGTGCTCTCTTCAGAGTCTCTGCATGAGGGAGCTCCACATGATGGTGAGCTAACTACCCTCTGCCAGGCAGATCAGATGGTGGCTGCAGCTGCATAAGCCAAGGGAGGCACAAGTCAAGGTTGTCTCTCACAACAAGGGTCAACCAATTTGTGTTGGCTAGAGGGACGTTTTTTATTCCAAGATCATCTGACATATTCAGCCAGCACTATCTCTGACCAGCACTGTCAGGTGTCTCCACACACTGTCCCACCCCAAACCATACAAACAGCAATGCCTACACAGGATCAGCCTACAGACTAGTCAGCACTCCCAGAGAAACCTGTGGGAGGCACTGAGCTGCAAGGGCTGCCCCCATGGAAATCTCCACCTCCACTGGAAAGAAAGGGTACTGACTGTCTTTTCTTCTCTTCCTCGTACTTTTCCTGCTCAGCTCTAGTGATTTTGTTCATTCCTTATTTATAATTAGGAAGCGGAAAGCAGATTGAAAGCAGTTGCTGCCTTCCTGGTTGTTCATACTCTATAGCAACATTTAAAGAATGGAGAAACAGCTGAAATTAAGCCACTTCAAAACCAAATTAGAAGGCAGCCCTAGTTACTACACCTGTCTCTGAATCCCCCCAATAATGTTTGTGGTTTTGCATCACATTTTCCTACGTTAAAAAAAAAATAATTAAAATTATCTCTCTTGTTGCCAGTTGAAAACCTGCAAATAAAGGGGCGGATCTGACTAACTGGTTAAGCAGAGAAAACAATGGAAATGTGTATGCACC
The DNA here is from genome assembly GCA_013400555.1 of Jacana jacana. Lineage (NCBI taxonomy): Eukaryota > Metazoa > Chordata > Aves > Charadriiformes > Jacanidae > Jacana > Jacana jacana. Next base: position 54,504 of record VZTM01023858.1, on the reverse strand, counting down.
AAAGGCTGTCAACAGCCCCACAGAAAGAATTGGAAAGACAGAAAAAAAATTCTTTAAGCTTTTGTAACAACAAAATGTCAAACCCAAACAAATAACAGAAGTGGAAGCTAAGTGTTGACTGAGCCTCGTTAGGAGGTTAGTGAACAAAGCAGTCCCAGCCTTTCTCCAGACTGCCCCAGTCTAGCTCTGGGACAATCCTGTGGCTTTCAGGGAGTTTGCTCTCATAATCCACGAGCCAGCAAAACTGCGACTGATTTCAAAGATGTCCTGAGCAAGGAATTAGATACCGCTGTGCATTTTAGGATGGCTTTTGGGAATCCTTCTTCCTGTCCTCTCCCCCCCTTTACTGATAATACAATCTGACTAAAATTCTGTCCTGACATTCAGATACTGGTGTTTGTTGTGCCTCTCTATTTTTCTTCTCCCCTTAAAAAAAAAAAAATTAAGAGTAATGATTAAAAAATAATCCCTTATGTTCTTCTGCTGTAACCTAAAATAGGTTATGAATTTCCTGGGTTCTGTGGGTTAGATAAGAAACTCAATGTCACTATTCTGATGTAGAATATAGACATTTTTGTGGTCATGCCTATCATAGCTGAGCTAAACTCAACAGGAAATGGCATTTATATTTGCCTGCTGGTTCAGGGTGCACATCCTACAACTCCAGTGTAGAAATAATTGACAAACTGGTAGAAAACTGATGAAGACAAATTTAGACAGAAGGAATTGGCAGGTGATATGTGGTGGTCCAGTTATAAATGGTAGCAAGAAAATACACTGCTGCTTTGCATTCCGACATTTGTATCAGCTACAATGCCTTGGTTACCAAAACGTGTTTGTTTTTATGCTTAAGGAGAGAGGAAGGCTTCAGAAGGGAGTCCTCCATGAAGAAGCTTAGAACTTGCCCTCTTGAATGTTTTTTTTCCTCAAGTAACTGTCACAAAAGAATTGGAAAGACAGATAGTCATTCTAAGATTAAGACATAGTTGCTGGAAATCCGTGGGGAGAAGAAGCCAGTCTAGAGAGTCAAAAAATATCCATTTATACATTCCGTTGTTTTCTAGGAAAACTCACCCATCCACACACAGCAAGGTTTGGTACAAGATACCTGTGGGACTGCTGCAGCTCAGAAGTTGGAAAGGACAGAAGACTTCAGGTAGCACCACAGGTTCCTTCTTGTCCCTCAGACCAGTAGACTGTGGCAAGCATACTAAAAAATGGCTATGGTTTAGGTGGGTACGGGAGCTGAGTTTCAAGCTGCAACATTTTTAGAACCTGCAGGAAACAGTGCTTCCCAACTTACACTGAGCTCTGACCCCAGCCCTGTACTGGCCTTGCTTTTCTTCTCTCAAAAAAGGAACGTTTCTCTGAGTTTCTATCCTCTATACTTCTAGAGGATATCCGGCATCACAAGCATACACAACACCCTCGGAGGTTTCTCTCATTCTTACTCTGTTCCACCACCTCTCCTTCCAATATCCTCTAGTTCTGGGACCTCAGGGACTGCCTACCCTTCCCTTGCTCATGTAGGTAGGGGGTGCAAGGAGAACCTGGGGCTGTGATGGAGTAACACTCCTCGCTCACCCTTTTCTGAGCTGAAACTCCCCATTCTGAATTTGGAAGTTTATTTCAGTATGAGGATCTCGTGAGGCTCCACACAGCCCTTTCTAGGTTTTATCTGGGGTTCTGTTGACAAGGTCAGAGGACTTGCCAGAGCTGCATACTTCCTTTGTGATCTCCACCTAAGCCGCTTGCAAAACAAAACAAAACAAAACCAACAAAACAAACAAACAAACAAAAAAACACAACCCACCAAAAAAAAACTAACCCCAAACTCTCCACAAAAGATGTGCTGTGAAATCTGAAGCTCATTTTCTACCAGAGAAGTCTTTATTCCTAGCAATAAAAGGTAATACTGAATATTAACCTCAGCAGGGGGGTACTGTTAGACGTAAGGTTTCCATTTGTGCATGCCGTGCATCTGGCAGCACTTTATGTACCATCAATTTCAGTTCCCCCACCCCGGCTGCTCCGTCAGCTTTGCCCACCATTCATGTGGCTTCACACAGCAACAGGGGAGAAAAAAAAATATTAAAAAATAGGAAAACGTGACTGTCAAAATCCCAACCTTGACAGGTGAAACTCAGAAGGTAAAAGCAATCTCCAAGACCACATATAATTCAATTTTGCAATGACTTGTCTTCTAAATTTTCCTTTTCCCCATACAATCCCTCTGTTAAAGGAAACCTGGGATATCCCAGGGGTGTTTCATGTCCTAACCAATTAGTGCAATTTGATAGCCACATCATGACCACAGTTAAAAGGACCCCTAGGGAACAGATTCCTCTCTGAGAACAATGACAGACACTGGGCAGCAAATTCAACTTGGATGGCCAGGGCTGGTTTTATTCAGAATAACCCACCATGCACTGGTGTTTGCTGATCTCCTCAAAATACAGCCATCTGATCCACTTAGGAGCTAGCTCCTGAATCAGCATTTTGGTCTATTGAAGTAGCCGCACATCAGCTTCTCTGTGCCTGAATATACTGGCTGGCACTGCTGCTAGATGAGAAAAGTCAGATACTCCTGGGTAGATGCAGAAACATCCACTAAAAACATGAAGTACCCGAACTGTCATAGTGTCTCTAAGGCTATGTGATGAAGCAGACTGGGAAACTGATCCTGTGGGGGAAAAAATGCTGTATCAGTTGTATCAGGACCTTATCTGGGTAACTATGATCCTGTATGTAAAGCCATACCACTACAGTCCCAAGCACGGCACAGGAGGTACTGGAGGTGGGGATAGCTTTGATATTCCTGTTGCTGAAGGTACAGGCTGCTCCTGGCAACACCACTGGACACTGCAACAGCTTCACTGTGATCTGAAACAATGCAAACAGACCAGAAAATAAAAAAGCATTTTAAAAATCCCAAAAAGATACGGTCAGGAATTTTTTTTTTAAGAAAATGCCTCACCATGAGATGCCAGTTTGGGGACACTGAACTTTTAGTGGAGATCTGCTGAGTTTCTACCCTTTCATTGCTCAAAACTCGTTGGCAGTTTCTATTGCCAGCAGGTATATATCCATTAGCTGTAAATTAATTTAAGTTAAGCAGGTTCTGCTTGCCCTGGTACAGGGATCAATCTTTTTATTATTCTGACTTAGCTTTTCCATTTCACTCTAGTGGTGGCCACTGTGGAAAAGTCATTAACTTTTGTATCGGCAATTTTAAGTCTTAGGTGCCATTTTGTGTCTGAAGAAAGAAATCCATCTGCTCTTTTTGATCCTGAGCTTACCTTTGTTTCTCACATTTCCTGTCTCTGTAAATCTGCTTATTAACACTTTCACTGTATTGCCCTATATTCAACACTATCTCAGTCACACTTCTGCCGAAAGTCTTATTCACACTTTTGTCTTCTCCACGCTTGATTATTGTAATTTTCCATCTCCATGGCCTTTGCCAGGATTTTGCTTTCTTTAGAAGGCACAAGAAAGATCATAAAATAAGAACAACTTACACTTTGTGTCATACAGAACAGGAAGAATAAGATGAATAAGAAGTTACAAACAACAGTCCTCAGGTTGCACCGTCGGCTCCTCAAGACACAGCAGCGGGCAGTGCCTCAGCCAAGACAAGCACTGGACACCGATTTTTATTTTCAGCTACTCCCTGGGAAAAATTTTGCCCGTTTCTCACTACCCAGCTTAAAAACCCAAACCATCATTACACACCTTTTGTGCACCAACAGCAGTGGATAAGACCATGGCACAGATAAAACTGAAGCATTTTGATCACTAAAATTTCTTTCTGAAAACAGACTATAGTTCCTAATCTGCCTAAAATGATGGCAGAGGGCAGTCACTTGATAAACAGTTAGCATCCTGAGCAATATAGTTTTTACAGGGATGCAGGTCCACTGTGTGTACATTATGATGCCCCAGGTCACACTGCTGTGAGAGCAGAAGGCAATTCCCAGGTGCTACTGTCAGCAGAAGGACCAGGAATGGGTCTGTACACTGTCCAAGCAAGCTGTAATACACCTGTCAACCAAATAGATTAAATGTCAACCCCCACATCTTCCCTAATATTCATAGTGTCTTCAAATGGCCACAGTTACAAACAGGACTATGCTAAATCTCTGCCTTTTGCCAGCCAGAGTTGATCCAGCAGTTTAAGTTTCCATGCAGTAGGTAAGAATTTAGATTCAGTTGTGGCAGGACCACAGGGGGGTATGGGCCAAATCTCACTCTAAAGTGAATGTACTCATGAGGTCTTTCCACACAAATGTAACCAAACTGACTTATGCCTGCCCACACATAGTCCTGAACTGTGCAAAAGATGGTACCAGGTAATTCAAACTACCAACACATGTTATTTCTAGAGTAAATGTACTTAGCTTTCCTTTTCAGGCACTGAATCTTTTTATTTGACTGTGAGGTTAATGACTTCTATATACACACACTATAACAAAGTAGCTCCTGATTTTTCTTTTGTTAAAACATTGATTTAAAACTGTTTCACTGGAAAGTGCTTTCTCCAACCTCCTTTTTATTTCCCCCATGTAGGCAGCAGAATGCTGTGTGCTATTTTAGTGTGAGGTATGCTCATGCTGTATTGGGAGGCAAAGTTGCTTCATATCAACTTCCACAACTTAAGACAGACTTTCCATAAGGCAGGGTCTGTATAGTCTTTCACATCTTTTTAACAATGTCTGTTGAAATTAATATCTTGATTTAAAACAGAGTAATTTCCACTGAATACAAATCTTTGATGTACAGGCACAAAAATAACATGTTATGATATACATGACACGGTTGTATGAAATAGTGAGCCCATGCTATAGTGTGGGCTTAAAGCTCATCAGCTAGTCCACACAAGATGCATATATCCATACTCTCACCCCACAGTAAATTCAAAGGACACTGGGATACACAGTACGTTGATGCAAGTGGTAGCTCTGATTCCACACTGGCCATTACATGACAGACAGTATCTTGTCTGACATAAAGCCTACCAGGGTGAAGTTACATTCACCACTTTTTTTAAAAAATTAAACCTTGCAGAGTGAGCACAACACATTGATCTCATACTAAGACTCCTGTGACTGAATTGCTGTCCTTTGGAATCCAAGTCTAGTAAAGGCAGCCTCTCTTAAAATAGACTTTGTTTAACATAGTTCTCAAAGAAACAACCAAACAACAAACCACCAACCCAAAAATCCAGTTTACACTTGTCAGAGAAACCATATCAGAAGCATGTTTAGACATAACATGAGCCAAGATAAATCAGCTTTACTAACAGAGGACCACAAGGAGTTGGGTTACACCATTTAGAGCCCTTGGGGACTCCAAAGGATTTCCTCTGGGTCTTTTGTGTCTTAAATTAAGCACAGCACTGACACTGTTTTCACTAGATGAATCGTGTGGCAATGTTTGCAGAGTAATTTTGGTTTCCCTTTTACGTTTTTCATGCCTTTAATATAGTCATTTGGATTTGCCCTTTTTGTCATTTTACTACCCAGGGGGGAGAAGATGCTTTAGTTCAATATGGACACAATTCAGGGTTTTCAACTAGGTGTTATTCACATATTTTGCTTGCAGAACTAAACAAGTCTAGTGTTCCATTGCTGTCCCCCATGCAGCCCCATCAACGCACAGGAACCCCTGACCTGAGCTTAGCTATATTTTTGGTGTTTCCAGCTAGCAATGACACTCAAGAAAAAGCTTGCTTTTGTTTTCCTCACTTGAGTTAGCAACCTGCTCACTGTGCAGTAAAGCTCCCACTAACCCACTGGAATGCTAGCAGTCCTCCAGCTTCCCTCCAGTTCACCCCCTCCCATGACTTTCCCCATGTGGCAACACCAGGCATGTTTTCCAGTGGTTTGTTAGCAAAGTCTCCCAGAGCAGACCAGGCTCCTGTAGGGCCAAGAACCATAGGACAAGCCTCACAGAGCCAACCAATCCACTAGCGTAGCTAACCCTAATCTCCCTAAACAGGAAGGCTGTTCATACATAAATGAAAAAAATATTGTTTCTAGACATTATCTAGAATCTGGAAAAGGGTTTTTCAGTTAGTATTATCAGTAAATTACTTCTGTTTAAGAATGCATTTAAAGATGCAGTGTCAAAAGTGCATTCAAAGGACTATTTCTTCTCAGCCTGTGCTGAAACAAAAATGCAGGCTGCATGAAGTGCTGTTGCCTAAAGGGATTAGGAAGTCGTGCAAAGTCATTGAAGCCAGGATGTTTTAGCCTGCCTCTTGTTTTGTAGTATTGGTGTAGAGATGGGTTTACTATCTTATTTGCTACTGTTCTGATCATCAGCATTTGCTAGAAAAAGCTGTTTAATAGAAGAGAAAATTCTGTGTATTAAACATAAAGTGGAATTGTGTTGGAATCATGCCATTCTACTAACTCTTGCTTTAGCTAACACCTAAAGTTACTATCATTGCAAATACATTATTCACATAAGTCTATTGAGTACTGCTCAGTTTTCAGTCCTCCTCCCCCATTTAATTGCTTTCTGCTTTTCCTTACACTTTTTGTATTATCAGTTCACCATTCTGAGAAACATTCTTAAAATATTCGAGATCACCATCATAACTTTTCTCCTTTTACAAGGAGCTTTCCTAATTAATATCATTATTTCCAGAGCAAGTCACTGTCTTCTCTTATTTTGCACAGGGATCTCACATAGGAATTAAACCAGTCCAGTAGAAGATGAAAATTACATCAAGGGCTACACCAAAATATAATAGTGTAATACCAATTTTGTTTTTCTGTTAATGGAGTGGCTACACACAACTTAAAGTAATCCATATGCACCCACAGTGATTCAGGGCCATTTTTAACATGTAGTTCAAAATGCCACAGAAGGCAAATTAAGTTAAATGCTTTTTATAGCAGGCGGGCAGTAGTTCAGCTAAAAGTGCTGTAAGAAGAACAAACAAGAAATAGGAATTATTGACACTAGACTACCTTGAAACCAAGGGAGAGCTACAGGACACAGTGGAGACATGAAACAGTACATAACATAGAGCTTCATTTCTCCCCCCCATATTGGTAACATCAGGTCAAATCCTCTCTCTCTCACTGTTATGTTTTTCCTACCACCCTATTTTGGGTAATGATTAATGAATTTTAAAGCAGCTTCACACAATCAACATGCTTATAATTCCCAGCCTGTAACAGAATATTTTAGGATTCATAAAGGGGGTGGGGGAATATTAGAAAAAAAAAATATTAAAAAAATATTTAAAAAAATCGCATTTCAAGGTCTTTTCCTTCACTTGCCCAGATCCTGAGTACACAATGTCTCTTGGCTAGGATTTGCAAGTGCTTTAAGTACAAAAGTGCTTTAAACTGTTAAAAAGGAAATACCACCATTGATGTCCAAGGCAAGATTGTGGCATTTTAACACCACTGCTCTATGACAAAGAACGTTTCTGAGGAAATACAGAAATTATGCAATGAAAAATTAAACGGTATAGCAAAGTACTTACATAACTTCAAGCATATCATTGAGGTTCTCTATATACTCAGAGGGGATACATACTCCTCCAGTGCTGGTGATTTAGATATTGGGGGAAATTACTCTTTCAATCATTCACAGAGGTCCCAACAGCAACTAAGCTCTTTAATCTTTTATCTAAAGTTAGGTGAGCTGAAATCCATTGGTTGTAAATAAATGTTTAGCAAATAAAATTGAGTAATTTCTAGTAAGAAGCACAGACTGAAGAGAGTTAGCCTCTGTTCCCAGTTTTATACCAAGTTCACAAGTGATTTGAGTTTGAGTGTAGCCTGTACTTCAGTTCCACCTGTTCATTAAGGGAAGATGTTGCTTTCCCTTCCTACACCTTGACAGGTGAAGCTATTACACCTATTACAATTACAAGGCTTGCATTGGTACCTAGAAAAAAACTGCTCCAGGGAGTGTAGGAGAAGCATAAGTGAGCCATCCCTTGCAAAAAAATGATATATTTGCTGATCAGTTTGTAGTTGCTCTGCTTCCTGTGTTTCCCCATCTGTTTCAGGATGGATCCCTTTCTGTAGAAGTTCTCCATTTGTATGAAAGACTTTGTACTAAGAGCTTGGGAGAAACCATACCATCAGGCTGCTACTGGATGATCAAAACCAGATCTATAGCCAGAATTCTACAAAAGCACGTACAAGTTTATCAAAACTCTCTAAGGACATTAGGATGTATTATTTGTAAATTAACTGTGCTACACGTAACAGCTGAAGAGGCAAGCCCAGCTGAGAAGAAATGTCAGTCCAAATGAACTGTTTCTCTCTTTTGCACAGAGAACTGAAGTGCAATGTAAGTTACTCGCCCAAAGACAAGAAACATCTGGGAAATCAAGAATGAGAGCTCAAACCTTCTAAGGTGGTCCTTGTTGAGTGTTATAACCACAAAACTCTCCTTCCTCCCCATCTTGTTGCTCAGTCTAGTTTCTCTTTTGTTTCTTTGTAGATTTAGCCCTTCCCTCTCCTTTTACAAGAAGTCATTATTAAAAAACAGTGAGGTGTAAAGATGTTTCTCCTCTGCTGATTGTACTCCTGTTCTCAACAAACCATATCTACATGATTACCTACTTCTTAATTACATTCTATACCATAAAAGATGCATCTTCAACCCTTTTTCTCTGCTTTATACTTCCTGCTTTATTAGGTTTTGAACTAATGTGACTGATAGTCTGAACGTTCCTGGAATAGTTTTTCCTCTCAGGTTAGCGTGAGAAACCCCTATGTTTCTGTATGGGGAACAGCAACTCCCTATGAGAGAAGCAACTCCTTAGAGATCACCCTACAAAGTGGAAACTGTTCTTGTTGCAGGACTAGCAAGTGGTCATCTTTAATTCAATTAAAGTTGTGCATACAACAGAAATATAAAGAACAGTAGATTCTTTCCTTGGTGTTTGGGGACCTGACTGTAACTCTTAGTCAGACTGATGAATACTGAGTCACCCAAGAACCCCTTCTAGTCATACAAGGTCTTACTTACACAGATGCTCCCCAACATGAGTAAGGACTGGAAACTTGTACCTTAAGTGTTAATGACCAGGAATTAGTCCAAGCATGGTTTTACTGTACTTTGGACCAGTCCTAAAAAAACACTCATGTACAAAACTCTTATTTCAAAGTAATTTTCTTTTTAAATTTCTCTCCAGGTCTGTGGGGAGTAAGTGAAAACATATACAGTACTAAGAAAAATCCAAAATCCTCCTGGGTTATTCCTCAATGACTGCTGTCATAGGTGGACTCCAACCTGTATGACAGCAGCTGGCTAAAGAAACCAAGTTTCTTGGCTTGTCTGGGCCTTCTTTCCACTTGCTTTGTGCTTGCAGTAAGCTGCTCTTGCCAAACTGTTTTTCTTAAGTCCAATAGGTAAAAATATATCTTACAGTGAAGAGAAAACTGCACTGGAGATGAGAATGAGCTTGAAGAAACATTTCTAAGTAGGAAAAGAGTTCACTTCAGCTGAGCTCATTTCAGCAGTGCAGCTGCCACATTACTCAGTTCAAAGGAGAGTCATATCAGTGGCACATGTCACAAGCTTTCCCAGCCACAGATGTATATATGCTTGACTACTTAAACTCCAGCCCATGGCCAGTCACTCTGAGATGGAAAAATGGAAGATATAAGACCATGACAACAAGTAGCCTATTATCAGGTTTTCTTTGGGGTTCAGTTAACATTGTCTGGATGGGAAGAGGAAGACAGAACAACACAGTCAAGAAACAGTCTTCCACTGTAAGAAACCAGCCACACGTGAGATCATTTGTATTTGAAGCTTGGTTTGCGTGCAGTGTCAGAGGATTTAGCGGTCCCTGTACAGAACCTTGCGTATCTGCTTTATTACACCCCTTCCACTTCTCCCTCCTAAAAAATATTCTGGTAACTGACACTATTTGGTTTCTCTGTTAGCAGAGTCAAAGAGACAAGCTGACAATTAGACTGAATAGAATGACTTTCTGTTTACACTAGATAAACTAGGCACTGCTAACAGGTGGCCACAGTACCTGTGGACGTGGAAACGTTTGTGCTGGAGCCCAACCCTGAGAAGTTGTGCTAAACCTCATTGTTTCAAACATGCAGCCTAGGCAGGAGCTGGCATGGTCAAACTGGCATTAGCTGAACGTGACTAACCTCGGCAGTAGTAGACATGATACGTGCTAGTTACACTGATACTACAGCATGTGAGAAGGTCTTACCAGCTCAGACCTAAGTCCACTGAGCCCAGTGTCCTCCTTCCAACATTGGCAGCAGTGGTTACCTAAGAGAGTGTATAAGCATCACAAAACAGTCACCCTTTCTCCAACGACAGGCAGTGCAAGGGTTCTCTGAGCCAGAGGGGGTGTCTTTGAATTTACAAAGTGCCATTTGCAGGTCGAGGTAATGCCCCACGTGTATTTGAATGCAAACTAAACAATTTGGGGATGCAAGCAGAGGAAAGGGCAAGCTATTGTGGTAAAAAACTACTATTATCATATATAGTTTCTCTCAGACAGCATCCAGATGCTAGCTTAGATGTGCTGTTTAGTAGAAATGCAGATGGACAGGCTGACCAGAATGAGAGTACTTACGGGATAGGCAAAGTGAGGTAGAGATCTTATCTGTCCATCTGGTTATTTGAAGGCAACCAATGCATTTCAGTCTCCTAAACTGTCTACCTCGGCATTTGTAACGCTGACATTGATGGTATCTGACTGTGATTCAGGGAATTCACAAGCTACAGCACAGGTGTTATGGGCCTGGCATTTTCCTTGCTCAACACATCTTTTCCCCTCTCCACCTTAGATCCCACTACCGCTGGGCACAGTTCAGCACTCACAAGGAGCTGCCTCAGGTTGGTCCCCAGCAAGTCTACAGAGCTGGGGACCGTCTAGGGCTCAGCTCCCCAACCTTGTGCCAGTTTATGCTCAGAGTAGCATGAGTCTTTTCTCCCTAACACTTTGGTGACACTCGTGTAGTTTGTCGTGCCAATAAAGCCTCGTTGTAAGCAAGCTGAAATCACACTAACAAGATGTGGAGGAAGAAGTTAACAGTATCTATAGCAATGAGTCTTCGGAAGGAAAGACAGAGAGGAAGAAATTCACTCTTCAAAATTCTACATCACAGCCTGAAAGTGTTAACTAGTACCTCTTGCAGTGGTACAGCTGTGATCCTAATGACAAGCGTTGTGTCGGTACAAATTCAACGCGGGATAAAACATAATTAGGAAGAGAATACATAATAAAAAACATAATACGGAACAAGAATGAACAAAAATAAGTAGAATAGAGAGAAGGACTCTTCTCTGTGGCACTGACAAAGCCAGCTAGGGGCTACCAGCCTTAGGGAGCACATGACTGTAATTCCAGTATTTAGATAGCTTAAATTTGAAACCTACTCCTCCATGAAGACATGCCAGGGCTTGTAGCTGTACTAATTAAATATGTTAGGTGAAGGTTTCTGATATGATAATCAACAACAAAACAGCAGCTTTAGCATTTAAACCATCTTAATGAGGTGTTAGAACCGAAGCCCTTTGAGGTGAATGGGGAAAGTTTATACACACTGCTATTGTTCCAGCCCGTCTGGCTCTCCTCTCCAAACAACTGCGCATTTACTAGTGATTACCTTAACAGCCAGGTGGATAAGGAGCCGAATTCCTGGGCTGTTTTGTTTTGGGCTTTTTGTTTGGTTTTGATTATTTTGTTTTTTTTCGTTACAGCCTCTTAATTTTCAAACGCTAGGAAACGTAAAGACAATTAAAAAAAAAATAGCCGTGATACTGGAGGTACTGGGAAAGAAAACCACTCCTTACATCACGGATTTATCCACCTTTGGGCTTGCCTACAAGTTATTTGAAGCTCCAGTCTATTCAGACACTGGGGGAGTAAATGGATAGTGTGTTTGTAATAGCTCCTCCTTACTTTTTTTTTTTTTTTTTTGTAGGGAACAAAACGCTTTCTTTTAAAAACGATGGCCTATCAGGCGCTCATCAGCGTGATTAACCAGCTCGTATTTACACGGGACTTTGAAGACACAAGAGTCTATAGAAAAGCTGCGGGTTATTACTGCCGACCTAAAACTCCCTGAATTCCACTTCCTTGCTAAGCCAATCTTGCCACCAAACAAACCATTGAAGACATAAGTACATCACTTCATTCCCCTCAAAGAAATATTAACTTCAAAGCCAAGTTAGGACTATTTAAATGCAAGTAACTCTAAAAGGAGCAGAAGGCTGGGCAGGAAGCAATGTTCTAGTCACACAGGAGAGGACTGCTGGAGACAAGCATCAGGCAAGACACTGAGCCCAAGTGGTGTTTCCGTTAGCAGCACTGGAAGCAGACTTAGCTTCTCATGCAGTTCTAAACATGAGGAATATTTCAGAGGATTAAAGACACTCTCTTTTTCCAAGAGGCCACCTCATCCTGCTGTGAAAGTGCACAACCCAATTTAAAGTTGCTGTCGCTGTTCTCCAGGTGTCCTCCTACAGTACTTTTGATTGTAGCCAAAGGCCAGCATCTCCACCCAAAGACTTTTAACTGCTTAGCGAATCTGGGGCCCCACCAGAAGCCCACAGAAGATTCTGAATAACGTAATTTGCAGCCTAAGTACAACTGGTAGTTAGCCTTCCTTTAGCTGTGTAATCCATTTAATTGTGCTATTGTGCTATTAATTTGTTGTAAAATTTGCCATCAAACACAACACAAAGGACAATTCTGGTATATGGCTGGCCCCACGGAGAAATAAATGCTTTGATGTTAGACATAAATTATGTTCAGCATTAGTAAAAAAAAAAAATTTACTTGTGTCCTTTGCCCAGCCAGTCTGTAGATGTCAGACCATGGAAAACGATAAAGGTATCTCCTAGAATAATTATTCCCTTTAGGTGTGCTATTCTGGGGGGTTGGTTTTGGTTTGTTTTTGTTTTTAAAGGAATTGACAAGCAATTGAGAAGCAAAATTGAGTACCAAAAAAGGGTTTAAGTGCTGTCCTTAGGTAGAAAAGGAGCTCATACTGATTTATATAGACTGCTGAAGGCCTTATTAAAAGACCTCTGCTTGTTTTGTGCAAGCAAGAGACCAGGTGATTCATAAGGTCACCTGTATCCTTTAGAAATTTCTCCTGGAGGAAGTTTTGTTAAACCCTTTGGTCCTTATGTTTAATATTATGAAACAAGATCCCTGTATCCATATATGGTCTAACTGAAGTCATCAAGGCTGTACATAACACTTTGTGAGATTACAGACAACTGCATTACATACAATATGTATGTACTACATACAATATGTATGTATTACATACAATCTGTCTGAATACAGGCAACTGTATTAGCTGTGGCTAAATTCCTCAGAAAGGCCTCCAGCAGAATTGGAGTATTGGTTAATTCCTGAAAACAGCACCATTAATTTTCAGGCTCTGGTAAAAACACTAATACTTGTACTAATAACCAGAACTGCACAATTATTTGCATAGGTTTTGTACAAATATAATTGCACTATGCCTGATTGCCAGACATAAAGTGGGAGAGATTAGGCTCATTATCATTTTGTAAGCAGATATATTTATTATGATAAGTGTGAAAAAAATGGAAGAAATAGTAACTGATGTAATGTAGATAGCGAGTAGTTTTACAATTGCTAATGACAATTATATACCTTTGGTTGAGGAGAGAAAGTATTTCAAAAGCATTTTCCTTCCTAATTCTCCTATCTGATAGGAGTGTCAGCTTGCTGCAGCCACATCCCCACCAAAGAAACAGGCTGAACGCAAGAACGACGATCAGTGACTGAACGCTTCAAGTCTGCCTTGCAAAGGAAAATGTCCAGCGAGAGCTGGTGAAGGCACCTGGGTGCTTTCCTCCTGGAGGAATTTCTTGTGATTGACTGGAAGGAGAGGGGGAATGGTGTGCTGTTGTTTACCCTTGCTTTTGTGTCTTCAGAGAGAGGTGCTATGCCTCTGCAGCAGCTCTGCACCACAGTCTGCTCCGCTGCTAGGCAGGCTCCAGCCCCAGGTGCTGCTAACAGCGGCTCTTCCAGAAGAAGGTTTCCATGGAGAAAATGTGCACAGCTAAAGATGTGTTGCACCCCAGTTTTGAGGTCTGACAGGTCCTTGGGAGGACAACGTCCACCTCCTTGCACCTTCACTTCCTATCTCCTCCATCCTTGTGGTTTTCCAGACATCCAAGGCAAAGAAAAAGCTATCACAAAGTCAACTAGATAGCCATCTAACTAGCTCAGGCAATCCTAGAAGACTCCAGAAGCTGAAACTTGAGAAAATAAAAACAAAAGAAAGGAAAGTTGTTTCCTTCAACTCTACAGATTCTTTTTTTCTTGTTTTTGGCTAAATTTGAAGAGCATGGAAGAAAGATGTGGATGTTTTGCTTGTTGGTTTCAATGTGACAAAATATCCCCTCATTTTTCTCTCTATTACTAGGAGAAAATGAGTGGTTAGCTCATTACACTGACACCAGAGACAATATTTTTGGTCTACTGATTTATAGCTTCCATCTTTTCTTATTTACAGCCCCTCACTTCTAAAACGGTCTAGCTGAGGATGCAGCTCTGGCCCTTTACATCATACATCTAGTTGGGGGAGTGTGAGACACAAGGTGTGGGCCCAAGACCTGAAGCAAAACTATACCTGCTCCTGTTCCCACTTACCTGTAAATCCAGTGGTTGAGGATGTTCAATCAAGAGGAATATGCTAATCTAAGAAAAACATGTATTTTAACACCTTTATGGAAGCCAGTGTTGCTGCTGTCAGAAGAGGGAGGAGCAGTGACTAATTTTCAGGCTGACAAAAAGCCCAAAATCAAGGTGTCAACCGCTCAGCTGCCACCAAAGAGAGCTGCTGGGGGTTGCTGGTGAGTTGAAGAGGGAGAACGTGGGAGTTTGTTCAGTTTTGACAAAGGTGGGCTTGAATTATCTTGGAAATCGTGACTCAGATGTTTTCATGGCCCCGGCTTGTATTACTCCCAGGAAACTCTCTGATGCCGAAGTCACAGTTTAGTTACATCAGTGACTCAGAAGTGTGAAGATAGATATTTTAGCACTTGGCAATCAGAGGCAGCATTAAACCATTTAAAAGTGAATGCTGATGAAAACTAAGAACTTACAAGTGCCACTGACCATGGGTGTGCATTAGGATCCTAAATTGAGATGAATGGTTTAATTGTTCTCTGTCCCTTATTTTGGTTAATAGTTCCAGAATAAGATGAGCGTATTGCTATAAGACAGATATTTGTTTAAATCCTGTCAGAAGAACCTAAATTAATTTTCACTTTACCTTATGTGCAACTGTAAAACTGAAAGAGAAATCTTCTCTGTGAACACTCCTGTACCCTGGACTGCCTTTCTTGAGCTCATAGAGAGCTCCCAGTTTTCCTTAAGTGATGTCAAAGATACTATTTGCTACCACTTGAAGGAGAACCTTTTGAAGCAGTAACTGCCCTCTTCTATATTTCCAAAGCAGGCAACAAACCGAGGCCTGCCCTGATAGCCTTTCAAAATGAAAACATAAAAGTTATTTCTCTTATCAGATTTGCTGAACCTTGCAATTTTATCATAGGTTTAGCATTATTGTCTGATTTTAAAAGTGATTTGTTAAGTACTGATTTTTCAAGTCTTGTGATTAAGTTCAGATTTTGGTCCTCTTTAGTCTTGTCAATGAAAATAGCTTTTCTACCTTTTGTAAGGATAGGTGAATGTGAAAGGCTTAAAAAAAACCCAAGGGGAACACTCCTCCTAGATTTGTGAATATATGTCTGTGTTTGTGTGTGCGTGTGTGGAGGGGAATGTGTCTGCTGAAGCATGTGCAAAATGTTGTGATCTTTAACTCAGTATTTTCCTTTGTTATTTTTTAGTCATTGGCTGAAAGCATTGAATAGCAATCAAAAATGTTTTTACTGTTTCTTCAGCGTCTCCTTAGTGTGAGCTACGTTAAAGCGATCTTCATTTATGCAGAACTATCCGTATACCTGGTGCCTTGAGATAGATAAAGCATGAGCCGTAAGACTCATCTTTTTGCTCTGGGGCATTCAGATCTAACGCATTTTATTAACTGAGAGAAGGTAGCACAAAGTGGCACACGGCGTTTTAGCTGGGATGATTTATGGTGACACACGCCAAAGGAGCAAAGAGAGCAGCGGGTTTCCCTGAGACTATTGTAGCTTTTCTGAACTGAGCACAGCAAACTGAATGGAATGAGCAGAAGCAAGATGAATTCACAGAAAAGATGGTGACAATGAAAGAGCAGAGGGCCCACTTGTCCCATTGCTGGCTGTGGTGGAGTGAGGGATAAAAAAAGAACCAAAAGTGCCTTTCTTTAAAATAGGAGGCATTTCCATTAACCCTTCCTAATATTGCGGGTCCCATTAGAGATTAAAATCTCTGTACAAGAGGAACACTGGCACCTTGTTCAGAGCCACCCAGCATGGTGTCTTGCTCTAGTTTTGGTAAGACAAGATGCCCCAAGATGAATGAAGAAGCGAGTGCAACGTGCAAGAGCCCGCTCTGCTGCCGCTACTGCACTCAGCCTGCTTTCTAGTTTTCACTGTGCTACGTGGCACCACAAGTGACGAGACAAACCAGTGGTGTCAAATAAGCTGCAGTCTCACTGGCAAGGATGTATATTAACTTTTTCTTCCAGAGCTGCCTTCCTCGTGTGCAGGGAGGTCTGGGAGGCCCTTGCCTGGGAAACAGGCCAGAGGGGCCGTGCCTGCTGCCAGGTACATGGGTACTGCAGCAGTGAAGCCACAAAGTGAGCATCTGAGTGTTGTAGGTGGTGAGCAAACAAAGCTCCCCCTCATCAAACAGGGGCTGGGGGCAAAAGCAGAGGCCTGGCAAGGCTGTAGCATGTGTGTTTGCCCACTGGCACTGGCGGAGCAGGCTGACCCTGCTGCTACCTCCTTTCTCCCCTGCCCTAGGTGGGGTGTGTGGGGAGCTGTGTGGGGTGAGTGACTGGGGCTAGGATGACCCCTCTTCACCAGAAGTGTCCCTGCCTCTGGTGTTGCATCATTCCAGCAAGAGATATCCCTCTGCCTCCTGTACAAACCTCCTTGGACCATGGGAAGATGTTGAGCCACAAGCACTAGTGGCTGGGACAGAGATGCTCGCCCTGGTCCCTTACTCTCCACTGGTCACTATTGGCAACAAAAGTCCCAGAGCACCATTGCTTCCACTGGATTTGATGCTGTGAGCCCAGCAGAAGCAGGAGCTATATTGGGAAAGGCCTGGCAGCCTGTGCATCCTCGAATTCACAGAAAAAGCATAACAGAGCAACAGATCCAAGGTCCAGTTTCTCAGAATGGGTAAGATGGGCTTGCTGCTGGGGACGGCCAAGCAAGGCAGTCCTATGCAGTAGTTTCCAGGGCCAGGGTTGCAAGCCCCAGAGTCAAGGAGGTCATGGTGAGGTTTGCAATGACAGGCTTTTCCCGACACTGTGCAGTTTCACAAGACCCTGCCTCCAGCGTGAAGCTGGTGGAAGATGATCCCACCCACATCCAACCCCACTCCTAATGACGTATTGCCACCTTCATGCCACAGTTCACTACCTATCACACATGTCTTATCACCGTTTAGGGTGCTGTGCTGCTAAATAGATCAGTAAAATCATCCCAACTAAAAATAAAAGTGTTTGGTTTGTTTTTCACCTGGATCCTAAAGGAGTGTGGCAGCACAGCAGAGGGATAACAGAAATACAAAGACAGGAACAGGTTTCAGGAAACAAAAGGAGTTGGAACTTTTAAAGCTGATTGTGCTACCAAAAATAGCATCTTGTGAAACCACAGCAGGATCTACACAAAGAGTCTGTATTTGCATCTTTACAAATTTCCATAACATAGGAAAGCCCTTGCTGTCAGCTCTGTTATCGGCAATAATGAGTGCTCTGTGCTAGACCTGCATGTGCCACTTCAGAAATGTATGCCTAAGAAGGGAAGTTCTTAATTTGATTATTCAAGCAGGCTTGAGACTGGTTTGCAGTCTCTTGCATCAAGATCCCAAACATCTCCTGTCAGAAAAGATATCCTCACTTACGCCCCTCAGCTACTGCCAACAGGATCAGAAATGCTGTTTGTAATTAAAAATGTTATTTCTAAATACAGTTTGCAGTGTATATTCTTGGTGAGAAGTGCTTCTCACCTTGTGAACTTTCAGAATGCTGTACTGCTGATCAAAAGCTTGCAAGCCTTTCTCTGATGTCTGGTCTATACAGGCTAAGCAAATGTGTTTTGGTTTCTACTGAAAAGCTTTGCTGGAGTAGCTGTGCTGGCTCAGAGTTGAAAAACCCATGCTGGCAAAAAGCTAGAAAGTTAAAGGGCAGAACTCTCAACCTTTTGCCTTCACGGCTTATTTCGTTTAATGTGGGCAGCTACAATCGCAAAGGATCTCTTGCAAACGTGATCTACACTACACTATTAGAAAACTGCCAGTCACACCCCTCACCCAAAACCTCTGCTCTGCTCATAGGAGGAACCTAGTAGCAGATTTATTCATGGCCTTGCAGGAAATTATTTTAATTGATCAGAATGGGCCATCACTCAGGGCCCCAGAACAAATTCAGTCTGGCTGTTGTATGGGTGAGACTGAATTACAACAAGGCTTGTCTGTAAAGTAGCTCTCCACTGAGGACTTTATTGTACATTTCCAGCAATGAATGTTTTCAAGCTCAGGGCTTGAATAAAGGCCAGGACCTAATAACTACTATTCTGGGTTTCCCTTGTCCTGCCTCTTGTAGAGTCACTTACACCTGTTACACCTGTGGGTGTGAAATGCTACCACATGACAGCAGTGGTAGCAGCTACAGAGTGGTAGCTCTTTCATTTACTTGTCATAGGTGTAGAAAAACTGTATTGCTTTCAGGACAATAGAGATTCAGACCCAACACACTCTGGGCCAAAACACACAGATGAGGGTACTACATTGTACAGCTGGCTTCAAAGTTCTCTTTTATGTCCGATGACCAAAAGTCTTTCTCCTTAAATTCCCCACCATTCTGCTACTTACACAGTAATCATCCCACAGAGAAGTGCATAAATAATGTAAAATATGGTCATCAGCATTTCTTCCCAAGCACATACCTTAGCTGTAGAATTAACCCATGCTGTCTAATTTGGTGTGTCCCTCCACAAGACAGCTACTACTGCATTACACCTGGGGCAGTTTAGTCCAGCCTTCCTAGCCTGCCTTAGGGTGCGAACTTCACAGAGAAACCTTCAGGGAGAGGGCTCTTAACTTCTTCTGCAGTGAACACAAAACTGTTCAACATGGCCAGTAGCCCTCTGACATCTTCCTCAGCTCACTCTGATGGAGCTAAGGATAGGAAGGAAAGATAAATCCTTTCACAACAGCCTAGGAAAGGATCACAGAGCACTTCAGTTTACCACACACATAAATTTCAGGGGACAAGTCCTCAGAAGCCCTTGCAGGGCACGCAGTGCCTGTGTGTGGTTTGTGCTGTGACTGCTCACCCCCTATGACAGCTTAAGCTCAGATGTTCACCCACATTAATGCTGCAGCAAATCTGTTCCCTTATCCATAGGCAGTAAGGCAACGAAGGCACCGCTAGCTACACCATGCCTGGACAGTCCAGCTGTCCTCTTGGGGGTTGGAAAAGAGCTGATTTCATGGAGGAATTAAGGGTTTATAAAGGCAAATCCTTAGAGAGCAAGCAAAACACAAGTGTAACAGAGTCTTGTTACCCATAAGAAGCCAAATCATCATAATAAAAGGGGTTTTAGTGTTTGTGACTTTACTACAACACTTGCACTTTTGATTTTTTTCTTATAGGCCACACTCTCAATTTTCTTCTTGAAGAAACTGAAGGAACACCTTTCATGTAAAAAATATAAAAAGTATCCCTGTGGTTGCAGGGCAAACCGTGAGAACACAACCCACAGCAGTTCAAAAACCAGAAAGCAAATCACAACAGCACGTCGATGCCTGAAAAAGCCACTCAGTGTTGTAACAGCCTCATGACTCTGGAAGGCAAAACTTAGTGGCTTTTGAGTACTTGGTGCTGGCACTACACTGGTTCCACTGCAATTTCACTTAGCAGTGTGAACTTGCCTGTGGTCCTTACTTCAGAGCGTGTGGGCCACCAGCAACATACAATTCCTGACATTGCCAAACACCTTTTCCCTTTTCCACAATGCTGCTTTCCTTAGTTTTTTCAGTCAGCTTGTAACTTCAAGCAGACAGTAAGATGCTCTTACGCACTGTGGATCTTTCCCAAGAGCGGGCTATCCATTTGCATGAAAGCAAAGGAAGCAGAAGGACTCATCAAATTGTCATCGCATCTGTACAGAGACTAAAAACAAAAATACTGTTTTGTTTTGTTTTTTTCCCTTTTTTCCCCCCTTCCTTTTATTTTTCATGGAGGTTTTCCCTGAAGCCTCAGCTCTCATGCACTGTTCAGCTGTTGCTGTGTTTTTTACAGAGACCCTGTGGATTACAGGGGTCTTTTTCTAGCTGAGCCTCTCTGATACTGCTAAAAAGACAGAAAGCTTCCAAATGTTACTGCATGCTGCATTATTTCTCTTTTTCTCATCTCTCATGTGTTTTCAGTTATGTGTGTATGTTGTTGTTTTTTTGAGACTCTTCTAAAAGCTTTTAACTTCTCAAGCATTCAGTCAAGCGCAGAGCCGAACATTGTACAGACTCCCATTCTGACAGATCCCAAAGAAAAGGGACAGAGCCATTTGTAGCAACCAGGAGCCCACGTGCGTGGGCATGCACACAGACACACACAGGGCTACGGGAAGCTTTGCAGGAGGAGAGACTGCAGGAAGGACCCACACAGGCTTAACATTTTTTGCAAACATACAATGACTTTCCTGCAACTTTGGTTTCACAGTTTGTCGCTTCTAATATTAGTAAGTGACCAGAAGAAAACAAAATGGCAATCAACGTGTTTTGAGAAGAGAATATTTGGATTTCTATGCATGTATCACAAAGAACTAATCCACATGAACACACATGAATCCCAACCCTTTCTATGGGAGAAGGCACTGCTGTCCATCAAACGCCCTGTGGTGTATGCTTATTGTAGTATCACCGTATTCTTCTGCCAGCAGCCTGTCATTTCTTTTTCTTCCTACTTTGCAGACAGCTAGTACAGAACTTTGCAATTCAGAGATTGTCCTAGATTCATCTACTGCTGCACTGTTAAATCACACATTTGATGGAAAAAGACAGTCTAAACGTTCATTTCAGTTATGAAGACTCAAACACAAGATCCAGCTGTTTTCATGCAGCACGTTTTGATAGATGATACAGGCTTCAGACAAAAAAAAAATACTCCATCTCCTAATGCTGCAGTGCATTTGAGTAGAAACATTTCTAAAAGCATAACTTTTTAATTAAAAAGCAGTGACCCAGAATTTTAAAATATGAAACTTGTCTTGCGAGATCTGGTAAGTGTCTGCCCCTCTTCTGCAGTCCAAGGATGAACCACAAGTCCCCATCTTCTTTTGTTGCTAGCAGTAGTTAAAGGCCTCATCAAAACAGCAGCTTTTATGGAGCAGCTCACCCTCCTCACTGTCACAGGGAAATTGGGACTACACTGCATAACTCTGAAACAAACAACATGAAAATTAACTGCTCTGTAATATTTTCTATAGCTTATTTTCCCAAGTTGTGAACGTCTACTTACCTTTTCCTTCTGTCGCGATGAGTCACTATTCCTCCCAAGCTACTGAAATTTCACAGGTGTAGGGAAAACAGTGTCTGTGCTGGCTTTGCTGCTATACCTCCCTGTGCTGGCTTTGCTGCTATACCTCCCGTTTCACCAGAACAAAAGATGATACAACAAATTTCCAAATTAGAGCCTTAGTTAATCACATACACGTTTGACCTGGAATGCTTTGCA
Source organism: Jacana jacana (assembly GCA_013400555.1). Classification (NCBI taxonomy): domain Eukaryota; kingdom Metazoa; phylum Chordata; class Aves; order Charadriiformes; family Jacanidae; genus Jacana; species Jacana jacana. The sequence continues at coordinate 32,641 of VZTM01023858.1, read as the reverse complement.
GGGGGTCTCCAATTAGCAGTTTAGAAATGGCAACAAATCTTTATTACTAAATATCATGTTTTACCCCACTCTGAGCCAGTCTGGGAAACCCCTGAGTGAAAACTTGCCGAAATCCTTTTACAAGCAGTTCCCGATCCGGCAAGAAAGGCCCAAAAGGATGACACTGATTTGATCAACTCAGTCATTAAGGGTGTTACTGCCGTCAGGGATACTGCACCCTCACCTGCCCTTAAAGAATTGATAGCCAAAACAGCTCTAAGGGAGACGCCAATTAAACTCCCTCTTATCTTCCCAGTAGTAAGAAGCTCCAGGTCCTCACTGCTGCTTTCACTTCCAGTTTCCTCTGAGCTTCTCCATGGAGCAGCTTTTAAGTTCCCATTTGCAGCACTAGCTGCAGGACCAGCCTGCTCAATAAAGTGGCTGGTGCAGCTGCCTTCCAACACGGCTTCGGCAGAGGGGAGCCCAAAGGAGCCTGACCCTGCCTGACAGTGAAGCCCAGGAGCACTCCGTTTCCCTAATAAATAATGCAGGGCAAGTATAGAGAAGGCATGAGACGTGGGAAATGTGATATCTCAGTTCTGAAACCCAGGTGGACCAAGTTGGCAGTCTTGGATAGAAACAGAATAAGTGTGAGAAATCACTCAACCTTAATAAATACTGGTTTCATAGGCCTTGCTGGTTGTGAGAAGCATTCAGCTTCAGCAAGTCATTGAAAACAAAATGTGCATTTTTTCACTTCAGAGGATTTAGGATTTGATTAAGTACAAAAAGAGGGAGCTCAGTGAGTAAAAGGACTAGACTCTCACTTCAGGGAATTCAGGTCGAGCCCTCTGTGAAACGAGTTCACGTCTCAGCTCGGCATCTCCAGCAGATACGAGCTCACATCACAAAACCACTGTAAAGGATTTGGCACAGTATGGCATGTCTGAGGATCCCTGCTCAGAAAGGGAGGAGGAAGGGAGGGGGCTTAGCCTGCATTAATGCAGGACTCTATCACCCCTTATCTGCAGAAAGTAAGCCTGCGGAGATCTAGACAGAAAGGGTTGGATCATCTTTAACCTGGAATCATATCTGCCAAGTGGAGAACATAGGAGTTTTATTTTACACTTGAAATCAAATCCTTTCACTTCTCTCTAGAGGTGGCAGCACTGAAGAGGAGGACTAAGGTGCCCTGTGCTAGGCCCTTTCTCAGAGAGGAGAGAAGGTATACACACAAGAGGAAACAACTCAATGTGGTGAATCTGTAGCCACACTAACATGTTGTGGGCTGTGCCCAGCTACACTCAGCCAGATGTGTCCAGGTCCTTCTGCTGTGGTATGGCTCAGAGACCACTCTGCAGCTACCAGATGAGCTCCCCAGGGTTCATAAAGCCTAGCATACTGTGGTAAAGCCACAGCTACATCTAGTATTTGGAAAAGGAAAGGCAAATCAACAAAACCTGTGAAGTGAGTGCACCTAAAGTATGTAAATTATGTAATTCTTCAGTTCTCAGGAAGAATTATATATAACATAACAAAAAAGGCCACTGTATTAGAGAGTGAGAATGCTCTCCTGACCTACCTCAGCACCTCTATGTAGATGAATTCCAGTTGCATCTACAGGGGATCTGGGCAAGCCTAATTCCCATACATAGTTCTCAAAGGCCATTTTCTCCCTCTCAACCCATTTCCTCCACAGTGGAAATAAGCAAACATATACTTGTTTGTTTGGTTGGTTTTGGTGCAACATGATTTTTCTCAAAGCTTATACTTTGGTCATCTTCAGGGCTTAAAATACCACCTTAAGTGTTGCCAATTAACACACTTCATCTTGTTCTTCTTTTGAGGACACAAAGCAGAGGGATGTGTTAAGTGGGAAAAAAAAAAAAAAGAAAAGCCATACGCATCAGGCTCTGAGCTGCAGTACCTTATAACTTCAGCTGTAAATGCTTCACTGTCTTTTTTGCGATTGGAACAGGTTTACATTACAGCTGCGAGAATGTGCAGATGCCCTCTAGTGGTGTATTTCTTCTCAATTTCTGCCGCTGTGCTCTCCTAGCTTTCCCAAACGGAAGACCATGTGCTTTCCTCTGTAGTGCTCTGCACAAGGGAGCCGAATCACAGCACAGCTGGAAAAGGAAGCGGACTGCATATTTAACTTCAACTCTGTGTAAAGCCAGGTTGAAGCATGACATGGAATCAGATAGCCCTGTCCAGGCTTGCTGACCTTTCAAACCGTTAGGCCTCATGGTATAAAAAACACCTCCAACTTGACAAAATATGACAGCATCTTCAGATCTCAGAAAAAGATGCGTTTTCCTGTCAATCCAATTCCCTTCCAACATGGACCTCTTTCCCCAGACAGGTTCTCCATAATTAGCTGTTGGTGTGTTGACTTCGCCACAAATGGGGAGCAAGTGATTCTGCCCTGTGAAAAAGACAGGTCTCAAGAGAACTTCAGTCAATACCAACCAGCCACAGCACTGTTAATGAAAAAAAATGGGAGCTTGATGGAAAAGTTTCAACAGGTCCTTGTTACAGCTCTGCCCCAGGGTGGGATTATTGCCTGGCCCTATTTTCCTAGATAGGAAAATAGGGCCAGCTAGAAAATGGTGTAGCCAAAGCTAAGCACCGGCAATGTATTTATCATCTGCTCCAAGCAGCATTGAGCAGGCTGTATTTACAGTCCTAGCCACAGAGGCACATACAGACCAATCTGGTGCTTAACTTTTTACCACCCCATGACAGTGGATAGTAAGCCAGAAATCTCACCCTCCTCACCTTTCCCTACTGTGGGCAGGTGCCACTCACCAGGGCACCTTCAAGAAACAGCTTCTCCTGCCCTTACAGGGGAACTACTTTGGACTGTTGGAACACGTTAATTACCAGCTGTAGCTATCGCAGCTAAAAACCAAGGACAAAACCACCAGTCTTTCTGTGGCTGTTTCTGATCTTGTCTTGCCTGTCTCAACCATAGTGAGATGTTCTCTTGCAGCTATACCTGAAGCAGTTTAAGAAGTTACTGTAAATGGAGGCTCTTCCAATGAACCTGACTCAGATGGCAGTGTCAAACAGAAGAGTGTTAGTGCAGTTGCTTATTCAAATTCTGCAGTGTTTTAATGAAGAGATGGGGCGGTGATACCTTATACTACATTAGAGAACCTTGCAAGAGGACCCTTAACTATGGTCTTAGACTACAAACCTTATCTACTCTTGGAAGACACAGCCAGATCAGCAGTTCAGATTACATTTTTAGCTGAGGCTGGTTGTTCCCGTTATATTTGAAAGAGCTAGACACGGCATTTTTTTCTCCTAGAATGCAATCATTTCTGGAGCACTTACAGTAAATGTAAAGAGAGCCAATAACACTTGAATCCTGGAATGAGGATCAGTGGTCTGTCCAGCCTAACATATCCTTACATTATCTGTCAATCAGCCAAGCCATTTAAACTAGGAATGTAAAATCTTTTCTAGATAAACCGTAAAGATTTCTGCAGCACCTAGCACAATGGCTGGGGCCATGAGAGTTATCAAACTATGAATAAGAATTATAGTAGAAGGGAGCAGTCACAAGACTGTGATTGAGGTAGTATCAATGCCCAGAGTGCACCTCTGAAGAGCTTTGTGGCAGGGTGGGGCTGTAGGATCAAAATAAACAATACAAACACATTGCAAACAATGCTTCCATTGAAAACAGCATCCAGTCCTAATCAGACCTGAAGACATGCTGTGCTCCTGATATCCTCAAGTCTTAAATTCCACATCCTTTGCAATTAGGTTGGAGCATACCAAAAGAAGATGGAAAATATGGCGAGGGAGGGGAACCAACATGGGTTTATGAGTTGCTCCACGTCTTTCAAGGAATGAATCATTACTGATGACCAACACATGGAGGGGGGTGGCCAAGGGCCCCTGAGGTCGTCTGACACTCAAGAAACAGCATTATGAAAGCAGGGATGTTCCATCTTTTGCACTGACCCCAGATGGGCAAGCTATCCTCTTAAAGATAGTCTTTCTCTGCTGAGTCAAAAATGGTATGAAAAAGAAGCATTTGTCAATGAATCCCTTCGCATTTCCAAAATGCATTTTTCAAACCCAACCCCAAGTAGCTGCTTGATAAAGTCCTTGTGTGTCTAAGCTTCAAGCCACTCACCAGCAATTATCACAGAGAAAGGTCATTAGTTCTTCTTTTATATTTCACCTTTTACAACTACTGAAGTAACTGATTTTTGAGAAAGGAGCAAAAAAGAAAACCACAATGCTAACTACAGCAGGGCAAGAAGCTTTGTCCTTAACAGACCTTTAACATCAGTTGTGACTTATACCAAACCAGCTGTACTTGTGTATGTCTAATTAGAAGATCCAGCTTTCAGTGTTTGGGGTATAATTAAAAAAAAAAAAAATGTTCAGTACATCTCTGTCTCGCTGCCAAAGAGATGTCAGTGCATTACACAAAAGAGTGAGCATTCTCTTGGAGAAAATGGGTGTCCTGACCACCTATCTACTTGGTGTTAAAAGTACCTACTACAATGCCTTTATTTCGGTATTTTGTTAGTTTTATAAAGGTGCTTTTGCCTGTAAATCCTTTTTCTCTTCTGCATCCCTAACCAGACTTTCTCTAGGTAACTCTCACATACCTCCTGTGCCCATCCTGCACGTACCAGCCTCACTGAATGGAATTAAATACAGACCAAGACATTCTTGCCTCTTCCTGGGTTCCCACATCACTACTTGTGGGGCAGTGCTGCATACCTACTAACAAATAAAAATACAGGATTTGCAACCACGGTGTGCCCTACCTTGAGGCACAAACGCAGCACTGGTTGGCTCTAGCTCCAGGGGAGCAGTCTGCAGAAAAGTAGCCTTGGGGATGCAAGTCAGGGCTGATGAATAGCAACTAGGATTTTCCCCAGCATCAGAACAGGCTCTTGGGCTCTGAGATAACAGAGGACACTAAACTTGCAGAAATGCAGACAAATTATTTTAAGCAGTTCCTATTCTTTGGTCTCCCACTGGATATAGCTACAAGAAAAATGCAGGGTTATGTAGAAATAGTTGTGCTGCATTTAAACACATTAACTCAGACCCCAGTAGCTGTGTAAGCACAGCAGCATGCAGCTCAGTGCAGGGCTAATTTGCCCTGCTCCTTGTTTAACACCAGCTTGTATAATTCCACAGTGATTTGTAGTAGACATACTCAATTTCTACATCAGTTGCAGCTGGGTATAGCCTTCTCTCCTGTAATTGAGTTACACACCCTCCTTGTGCACTTGCAGCTTTAATGGTTCTGATCTATGGTAACGGCTCAGGCTGGATGAGGCAGGGGATTAAAATTCATGTTCTTGGGGCAGTCTAAGGAATGTCAATAAGGAAGAGAGAAATAATCAACATTAATCTCATTAGCAAGTAAAACTGTTGTATGGCAGTTACTAAAATGAAGATTTATGTTTAATTCTGTACCAGTGTGGATTTATCTGCAGCATTCAGACCTGCGACCAGAGGGGTTTAGTCCCATTGTCCCACTCTCACACCGCATCAGCAGAAGTCAGGGTGCACAGCACCCATGGAGCATTTCCTTCCTCTGGCCTTGCTAGCAGTTAAAGCCTCTTCAGGACTCAAATCCTTAAATCCTCCTTTCTTTACCCCCCCACCCCCCCAAAATTAAAAAAATCCACACCTTCAATATCCATATTGTTACTCCTGTGTGTAGTTTCTCAAAGTTCCTCAAATAAGAAGGAACTGTAAGAGTTGTGCTTTAAGTTAAAAAGTGAAGTCAATCTGTCTATCAGAGAAACTCAGGAACACAACACTGGGAAAGGCTCTGCCCCGCAGAAGGCTGAGTCTGCTGTTTACAGTACAGCTCTTACTGCACCCAGCTGTAGGAACAGAAAAGACTGGGAGGGAAGGGCAATACCTCCTAAAGGGAATGGTCACTACAAAAATAATTAAAGAAGTGCAAACTGACTGGTTGAAAAATTAAATCAAGGCAGCATTCAGAACAGCAGAGCTGCCACAAAGACCCATCAAGCAGCTAATGCAACCACATGTGAGAGCCAGAGGCAACTCCATGGCCACCAACACAACTGACCGCCTCAGGACTTCTGCAAGGAGCCAGATGCTCTGTCTGGGAATCACTCTTCCACAGGTTGGCATCAAGATCCCAAGACTGTCATCTCGAGAAGAGGAAGAGCAAGTACAACATGGTGACAGGAAGCAAAAGTTGAACTGGACTATATTTGGTTTTGTTTGGTTGTTTTTTAATGCACTGAGTTATAAATAAAACACTTATTTCTGACATACTTCTTGCTTTGCTGCATGACTGGCTTTACTTATGAAAAGAAAAAGAAAAACCCTGTGTCTTTTTTGCAAATATTAAGAATTACGTGTTCCCCAGCAATATTGCCTCAGGCTTGGGAACCCAAGGAAACCAGCCCCACATGCTCCTTTGCAAAACAAACCCTCAGATCACAGGCTGATTAGGCAAACAAACCCCTCCTTGTCCTGCAATGGAGATAGGCCAAGAGAAGAAACATTTACCTAGCTCTCCGCCCTGCACTTCTTAGATAAGAGTCTGAGCCATTCTTGATTTCAGTAATCAAGAACTCAGCCAGCAACAATTGCAAAATCTAACTCAAAGGCAATATCCATCCTTGGAGGCATACCCATCCGGGAAAAACAAACTTTGAACAGTCAAGTAAAAAATACCAACTTTACCACCAGAAAGGACCACACCAGAATGACCAAGTCCAGTTTCCTTGCCATGATATTTTAACAGGATGCCAATGGAAAGGAGAGACATTGAAAGTTTGACCTTACCAATGACTCAGTTTTGTACAGGCATGTCACCACAAAGGTGCACAAAACCTGATACACTCCCAGTCTGCATCAAAAATTAAGAAATAAGGCCACTGGCAGTTTAGTCTACAGATACCTAGGGCTCGATATTAGGAAGCAGCTGTTGTTTGTTGGCTTCAGCTCTGTTGCCTTTGTAGCTTCTTTGTAGCTGCTGCTGCTGCTGTGGCTCAGCATTCCAGCACAGTGGAAAGAAATGCAGGATATCTTGCAAGAATGCAGGAGACATTATGCAGGAGGCATTTGGGCACAATTTATTCATGTGCCACACCTGGGTTAAAAAGAGTGCCTCCTCAAGAATAGAATCATAGAATCATTTAGGTTGGAAGAGACCCCTGGGATCATCAAGTCCAACCATCAGCCCTACTCTACAAGTTCTCCCCTACACCATATCCCTCAACACCACATCTAATCTACTCTTAAACACAGTCAGGGAGGGTGACTCCACCACCTCCCTGGGCAGCTGATTCCACTGACTGACCACTCTCTCTGTGAAAAACTTTTTCCTAATGTCCAGCCTAACCCTACCCTGCTGCAGCTTGCAGCCATTCCCTGACCTGGCCAACTTTTTTTGCACAAAGTAAAATGTTGCTTTCCCATAATAACACCTAGCATTTTGTTGTTTTGTGGGAGCACATCTGTTGTGTATATATTATACCAGACTGTAAGTAGAACTGCACAAAAGGGGACCTGGGGAGATGATACCCTCCAGCAGCTCCATCCAGCCGGTGATACAAATGGCAGTGGTCTTTGCTCCAAATCCCACAAGAGCAAAGGAGACATCCTTCTGTCCAAAGTAGAAATATCCATCCTAGAAGCAAAAAGTGCCTTTGCTTTGGTATCCCCACAAGGTTCCCCTCAAGCGACTCTGTAGCAGCAGGCTGAATCAGACTAGATCAGAGCTGATGTGGCAGCAGTGACAGCACTGCCTGCTCAAGTGACTCCCGGAGCTGACTTCCCAGCACCAGGCACAATGGGATGGATGCTGCTGAGCTGGGCTATGTGGCTGTGTATTGAAACACAGGCTGCCATGGTTGAACATTTTGCACCTGAGCAGACAGACAGAGGGAAAACTTCCCTGACCACTACTGAATTTAACTGGGTCTCTGGATATACTTGAAGGGAGTGAGGACCACCAGCTTTTCTAGACCCTGACTAGAACAGTGACTGGATGCACAGACTAGTATCTGTGGGAGAGCTTGTACTCCTAATAAATTGACTGGGTTTTGCTCAGCTTGCTTTTTTTTTTTAAATGTTTATTATGTTGGTTTTGTTTTTTTTCCCCATTTCTCTGAGGCTCCTGGGGTTCCATATTCTGAAGGCCTCTGGGGTGTGTGAGGGTGAAATTCTCCTGGAGGAGAGGCTAAAAACCTTAATATTTTAATTTCCCCAACCCAGAGTCGGAGCGTAGATTTACACATAAAGCCATTGTGTCATGAGAACTTAGGGAAGGTCGCAGACGTGCACACACCCACAGCCCTCCATGTACATCTGCACACAGGGCATTTCTCTATGAATGTTGTGTAGAAATACCTGTCACCATTTGGCCCTCTGCACAGACAAAGAAATGGAAACCTTTGCCCACATTTATAAATACAACACAGAACCTACTTCTATGTTCTGTACATATTTTTTGTATGTGCATTTAAGGATATTTATGAAGGTCTCTCTCTTATCCTGTGTTTACCCACCATATACATATAAGAATAAATGTGTGTGTATTTCGAATCCTCCATCCTTTCAATACTGTTCCATGCAGCACCAATCAGGTTTAAAAGGATTATTTCAGAACAGCAAGACCAAGAAGAAATCACAGTAATAAAACATCAATCCTGGAGTGGGGGAAGTGTCAACACACAACTGGAAGAGGGTTGACAGTAGCAAAGAAGCTGCTTTACCTGTTCTATGTTCCCTGTGTTAAATAGCCATATCTAATCATTCAAATCAGCTTGAGCTTGTTCATGTAGGTGTCACACACAGGCCTATTTGAATACACCAATCCATAGATGCAGAGAACTTGCCTACAACAGCGTATTTTTTTCCTTCTATGGATGTGCTGAATGATCTGTGTTTGCAGAGCATTGGGGGAGAGAGAGCGCTCCATCTAAGGGGCAGAGGCCCAAATGGTTTTGTCTCCATTTCTGGTGGAGCAGCCACAGCTGATAGCCCCCCTCGCAGGGGTGCCAGCAATTTGCTCTGCCACATTAAGAACAGGTGCTGTAATATGTGATGCACCCTTCGTTTTGCTTTAGGTTAACACACCAAACTGGGAATTAGACTGGGGAGCAAGCTCTGTTGGGCTATTTGTGCTCTGGGCAGTAATCTCCAGTAGGTGAACAGGAAGGCAAAGGTAACAACACTTTCACCCATGACACCTGACTCACCTTGGGGTCTTTCACCCATGACACCTGGGTCTTTAGCACTATAGGAGGGACATTTACAGGAGTTTTACTGATAATGACAGTCTATACAGGTACATATCTCACATGGAGTAGCAGTTTCTAAACTGCTTGTCCTGGCCTCAGTTCTATTGCTGTATACAAAGATCAGCTAACCAGAGGAGGTCACCTAGCCTCAACACAATCCAAGCGAGAGGCCACAGAGCAATATGTGGGGTCCCAAGGCACCTAGTATCAGCTAAGTCCTGCATGTCCGTCAATAGCACAAAGATTAACTGCACATCTGGCACTCCAGGTAGTTCAGCCCAAGAGTGAGAGTGCCTGATGCAGCACTGCCAAGTGATTGCTCAGTGTTGATGAACGCAGAAATACACCCTTTGCACCAGGGCTGTTAGAACACGGTTATGTATTTATGCTGGAAGAAACTGCACCACAAACAAACACAGCTACGCTAAACAGCAGAGTATCCAGCAGCAGTGAAGCTGACAATCCACGCTGGAGCAGACACGTCTTCTTTGAGCTTTCTTGTGCAAGTGAGATTGAAGCTAACATGATGTATGCACTAATTTATTCTGCAGTCCACCTCTACTGGCTTTATGGACATTTTACTCAGTGAGCAAGAAGAACCTAAAGCATCCATTCGGGTTTTAAACACAGAGCTCCCCCCTTTCAAGAGGTAAATGCTTTTAAGATGTCCTGGAAGTTGAGTAGCTTTCATTAAGATATTTAATGACCTCAACTTGGATTTGTGAATCCTCCCTTAAACAATCACAACTCTCAAAGTCCTCCCTACACTTTCAGACTGAATCAGCCACAAGATATTTGAAATGTCAAGGTGGAGTTTGTTTTAAGACTCCATTTTCAGAAGGAATGTGCTTACCTGGACAGCACAGCAAATACTAACTAAAAATAAACAGAATCAGGAAAATCAAATTTGCTGTCAATTCATAAATGGTAATAGGGCTAAATTTTTGACAGTAAATTTCTAGGAATAATAAGTTGAGTGTGATCTTCAGAAAACCAATTCTATGAAGTACGTAGCGTTCAAAAATTTTAAGTTGAGCATCATTGGCAATTCAAATATATACTTGGTTCTTCTTTACCCCCAAATTTGTGTTCCCTTGGCACTTTGCCAAGGTAATTATACTATTTTAACAATATTTGTTTGTGCTACCTCTAAAGCATTTAACACAAATCTCACTGTACCTGGTATTCTATCTATGTATCAAATTCCCAGTGCCAAGTGATCATCTGGTAACCTCAATATTATTTTATCTGAAAAAATAATAAGAGAACATTTCCACCCTTCAACATTTTGACAAAAAAGTCTGAATCAGAAACCAAGTGTTGCCATTGCCCTAGAGTGTACTCAAGATTTACTATTACTTAGTACCTAATGATTTGGGGACCTTCACTCATGCTTTTTGAATGCTGGGAATGATAAAAATGTACTTTACTATTTTTAACTTTTTAGATAGTCCAGATTAATTGATCCATCTCTGAGTGATGTGGGCTCTCTTCTGCCTCTAGCAGATCATCACAGAAGATCCACAACTTCCTCCTTGTGTTTTCTGTACAGATGTGCATATACACATGCATTGTGTCCCTATTCTTGTTTCCTAAGTCAAGAAGATTATTTGTCTCAGTCTTTCTTTGCAGGGAGGAGAAGTCTTTAGAGAGATTTTTTTTTTATACAGATGGTTAATTTTAAGAAAAAAAAATTAAAAAGTCTTTTAGAGACATTGAAAGCTAAATTAGATGGAAAGTAGATGAAGGCAAAGTGGATAAACCTTGCAAACACACTTCCGTTTTTCACATCTCGAATAGTCTTAACTTTTAATGACGAAAGCTGGAAAATTTCCCTGTAATCACTGGGCTTAATTGTATCACTCATGGGCTGCATCCCTGACTTCTGCTAGAATGCAACCTAGCTCTCCAATCCAGGCAAAGATATTCAGCACATGCTCGAGGTGAGCAGAGGAGAGTTTAGAAAACAAACTGTGGAGAACAGAAAATATAATAAAAAGGACAAAGAGGAGACAAGTATTTTGTACAGGAGATGAACTGCCTGCAAACCACGGGTTGGTGTTAAATCCTGAACTTTAGTGAGCAGGCGATGCACTGGGTTCATCTAACACCAACAAATATGATATAGCTACAGGGCATTTCACCCTGGTTAAATACCAGATGAATTAAAGGCTGTTGCCAGCAGCTGTGATGAATGTCACTGGGATGCCGTTTGATTGCCCTCTGAGTTTTATGAGTGAAGCATGTCGGCTCCTTCTTTGTTAAGGTCAGCATGTATTTCTAATGGTTCATCTGCAGGGCTTTGCTGAAGGCACCAGTGAGAACACAGGTGCTGGAAAATGTCTCTTTCATGTAGCACAGACTGAAACAAGCAGGACTGAACAGTGTCAGAAGGAACTTCGACATCAACATGTTTGCAGTGTGGAAACAAGACTCAGATCAGGACATAAATTGACAGGCATTTGTGGGTGGAACAAATATAGTGCCGAACAACAAGCGTTTTTATTTGACTTGTATAAACAAATATTTTTCCTTGAATTACCTGCTTCTGAAATTCAGAAAGACTTGCACAACTTTTATATAAACATTAAAAAAAAAATCTTAGGCTGACGAAAGACCAAGGATTGCCTGTTTTCAAGACTTGCAAGGTTTTAGCTACTGGACTTTGTGACAGTGATTCAGAGAAGGGGTTACAAGCTTTTTAAACTCCCTCATCCATTCTGGATGGTTACCTAAATTAACCTCAATGCTCCTATTCCTCTGTTCTTCTTTTGCACATGATAAAGTGAAGCTTGGCTTTCCTAGCAATGTGAAATTCCAAGTCACTCACTTTGCTACTGCCAAAAGTGGGCAGTGACCTCTCTACAAGAATGTTAATGTTGCCATTTGGACATTAGAAACCTCAACTTAGGTCCTTTTACCCTTTTTTCTTCTTAGCACTAAGTCCCTCTAATGTCAAGAGATCTAAGGAGGACAGAATGGATGTTTATTTGGAGCCTCTTGAGGCATAGGTAGCAAGTTTGACACAATATCATTAACTCTCTCTTCCTGAGATGAAAGAAAGATTGACTCTCAGACACCTGGTAAAAACCCTCACCATTTAAAATAATATTAATAATATTAATTCATAAATTCAAATATATCTATAGGTGGATGCACTCTTGGGGCTTGGTTTTATATGACAAGTATGACGTTGTATGAGCTATTCTGCACATCAGATTCAGTATGATGTAAGCCAGTCTAATCTGCTAAAATGGGGGGAAAAAAACCAAACCAAAACCCCAGGACAGTTTTCTATTGTTTCAGTGAATTAAATAGGCTCATGGGAGAGCCTAGTGTCTGAGGTGGCCAGTTCCATATCCACACAGTTCAAAGTAATGATACAGAAGGTTGTTGCAAAACCTGGCTTGTCATCTTTCTACCAAACATTTACTTGCTTGAAGAAAAAAAAATAGCTCCAATTACAAACACATTTTTTAAGCTCAAACAAAAGACAAAAACATGTAACAGATGATATTCCACCCTGAGTAAATACATAACTAGGGAAACCTCATAAGTAGTCCCTCCTACGCAATGTCTCCTGCTGCAGGTACCCTCTGTCCCTTTCTCTGTTCTTCCACCATGAAATAAATGTGAAAGCTTCACAGCCCTGTCACATCATGGTTTGTGTTGCAGTTAAAATAGAACTCAAGGTAAAGATAGAGAAGTCTTAATAAAAACCTACCATATGCTGAAATGAGGCCCAGAAGAGCTGATGTACAAGCAAGAGCTCCTCTCTGTCACCTACACATGGAGACACAAACTCTAGTCAAAGAGCAGAATAGATGTTTGGGTCAATAGTTTCTTAAGTTACCTTAAATAAATCTATCAGAGCCCATTTCTCAAAAGGTCTCAAGCTTTCCCCATATCCTCTGTTTTTTTAACAGTTTCACTGCCTTCATGTTATTCTACTTTCAATTTTTGTTTCTTAGCAAAGGCCATCACTAGCAGAAAATGCAACCGATTTTAATTTAAAATTCTTATCTGATTATGATGGTAGAATAATAGAATACTCCCTTTAGTAGCTTCCATGACTTTTTAAATGTTTGATTTCTTTTTCAGTATGTGAGTTTTTCCAGTTGGCTCTGATAGCACACAGAAAAAGCCAGTATCGTCAAGGTACACATTTTCACAAGCCATCTCAAATTCTTGATGCTGAGATTTTTGCACGTTCCCAGATGTGGAAACTGAGACTTGTTTCTCCAAGCTGCACATGCACGCTAGCTCTGAGAAGAGCCACGAGCCACACAAATCCTGTAGTCTGGCATGTCCCACTTTAGGTCCAGACATTCACCCAGACTGGAGCCCTCAGCCTACACGTATATAGCAACTGTGTTATTAATACACATGCTTAAGGATGGGGCTTCTTGGATCAGAAGCAGCATTCATTGTTTTGCAGAATCAAACTCACGCCATGCCCAGGTAAGCACACGTTTGCACGTTCTGCAGGGTAGTGCGTTCTCAAGGCAGCACTGTTAAGTGCCTGCTTTTCTGTGCCTAAGCTGAGGGGACCCTCTAACTGTGAGTCGCACAAACAAAAGGACAACCCATGGGGCTAACTACAGGGATACTATGAAGTACCCACAATGATTTGGGCAGAGGGTGTATGAGGTTTGTGAGCTACCAGAGATTTCTTTTAAAATGATCCAATATAAGAAACTCCAGGCTTGTCTTCCTCCATGGCTCTATTGCATACAAAAGTATTCTTGCATTAAAAGCCAATCAGTGATGCAGCATAAAACTTACGGTCAATTTCCATCCTGCCAGCTTTTCATTTATCTTTATTCCTTTGCCTTCAATGTGTAAAACAGATGAAAAGGAATTATTGAAGGAGAAAAAAAAAAAAAAAGAAAGAAAGGAGAAAAACAATGAACTTGCATACTATGCAAATATCTATAGTTATGAATTGGGTGACACCACAGTAGAATCTGAAGTTAAAACATGCTAAAGAGAAAGCAACAGAGCTTTTCCCATAGATGTCTCACTGGGCTATTTGAAATCAAATAAGATTAAGCTTCTCGGAGTCAGGAACCTGTACAAGTAATTTTACCATGCATTATGCCATGCCATGGACAGAGGCTGAAGCACAAACATGACAGAGTAATGCAAAAGCACTGGCACTGCAAAGAGGTACAAAGCTGGTGCAAGAGAGACTGGAAAACCAAACTAGATTTCAATCAATGAAAACAAAGAAAGGGAAATTTTTGAGCTGAACACTGCCTTCACACTATAACATGACTTCAGTGTCTGATGGTTGTCTCTTCCTGGAAGCAGTCTGCAGAAATGGGGGCGGGAGGAGAGACACAGAAAACAACAGTGAAAATATAAAAGATACAGTATTGGACCTTGCAGTGTACCCATCGGTGGTTCAGTTTTATCCCACTGAGGTTAATTCTAAAACCTTCATCAATTCAGCAGAGTAAAGCTGTAACAGGACTCCCTACTTCTAAAAATCTGATTTTTAAAAGAAATTCAACTTGGAGACTGCCAGGGCAATAAGATTCCCCAATCAAACAGCAAGGAAAAACATTGTCTTTTCTTATTGCCAGCAAGGAACTTTTCATTTCTTCTGAAGAGGAACTCACCTTCTGAAGTAAGTAATAGCAGTGAATCAGCACATTTGCTACACAAGGCAAAAAGGACTATCTTTGTCTTTGCTGTCTGACTCTAAATTCTTGAGACAATTACTGCAGTTTGCTGTTTGTATAGTGTCCTGGTTTGAGGTAAAACANGTGATCGTCATCCTGGGAGCCTGATACGGTTTTGTATAGACTGGATACTTTTTTTTTTAATCCTTTCTTTTATATTCTTTTTATATATATTCTTTTTAATTTTTCTTTTTATTGTTTATTATATTATTGTTACTGATATTTCATTAAAGTAGTTTAGTTTTTATCTAAACTCCTGAATCTCTTAATCCTTTCCTCTCCTCTCTTTTCCTTTGGGGCGGGGGGGAGGAGGGGTCATCATCTGTCCCATTGGTCAAAACCACGACATATAGGGAAGGCATGGCTAGGAAGAAAAAGACTTCCTTTGCTGAGGACACCTCTTCTGAGAAGCTCTGGTAAATTGAATATGCATAGCGCAGGAGAGGCACTTGCAAGGTGTTAAGTAAATCACCTAACAAGTAAGAAGGGAGGTGGGAAGAGGAAGAACGGAAGGATACAAGACAGACAGACTATAAGATAAATTATAGCGCACTCAAAGAATGCCATAATGAATATGTACACCAATATTTAAGCTATTTGAATGGGGTTTTTTTCCATTAGAAGAATGTATTTATTTTACAGTTTCCACATGCAAGTGGTGATTTTGATTAATCTTCCCACCTTTCCAACTCAGTTGATTGAAAATGCTCTATGTCAGCTTTAAATTTAATTTCTAGGAGAAAATCAGATCACTTAATTTCCAAATTAACAACAAATCCAAAATGTTTACATTTGCCACTTTTTAACATTTGCAACTTTTCAGAATTCGTTCCATAAATTTCACTACCTCATTCTGATTTTCTTACATCCATCCTAAAATGGCAAACTTTTCAGTTAAAAAACAATAAACAACTCAAATATATTTCCACTAACAGCCCAAGACCTATAGAAAAGTAAGAACACCTATATTATAGCCTATGTTAATGGTAGTATCATAACATTTTATGCACACCTCTCTGACTTTGCGACTGATAAAACTGCATGTGGAAATATGACGTGAGCAGAATTACACAAAAGACTGCTGAAAATATGGTTGAAACTCACATCTGAGATACTGCAGTAACTTGCTATCACCCAAAAGGAAAGATCTGCTTCCCCCTTGCTCCATCACTACCAGTACCTCCCACCAAAGTATCTCCTCTTACAACCTTACACTCCCACTGTGGCAGCAGCTCTAGTGCTAATTTGGTTCACAAATTATCAATTATTTTGCCGCATAGTGCTGTGTTGGTTCAGTGAGTTCAGCCACTGCAGCATGGGATCAGAAGACCACCAGAGCTGGTGGAGGGTGGAAGGGGTGCCAATAGGTTGCCTTCAGTGGTACTATCTAACTTAAAAACTAAGTGACTTTTCAGGCTTATATCTTCAATATGTGTCTTTAATACCTATTTTTACCATCTTTAGTTGTTAAGAGAGAACTCAGCCCTAGAGCTATTTTGCTTTTGTCCAATGCACTCAACACCTCCACCTCCCGCTAGTCTCAGTGGGAGAAGAGCGCAGTCAGTCCTGGCAAGGCTGGTCTGTCCGCAATCACAAGCTCAAAACGTCTGTCCAGACAGCTAACAGCGCAGCCACTGACACAAATATACTGCTCACTGTCTTCTAAGTCCACGTAAGTGTAATTTGTCCCACACTTTTACATGTGTCACATTTGCTTGTAGTTTAAAAAAATAATATCTATGCTCATCTCAAGCGTAGATAGGATTTTCTTTTGTTGGTAACATGTTTGTTCTTCGCTAGAGGAACTTCAGCCCGACCGAGGCTTACCATTGACTTCTCTTAAGCACAGCAGGTAGGCCAAAATTTTCACACATAACACCTATATTTAGCACCAAATTGACATGGAGGACTACATGACAGCAGGACTGCACTAGAAATGTTTGCTGGTAAAGCAGCGCATAGCGCAGAGTTGGTTAGAGGTGTGATTTTAGTGCAGCATCGCTAATGTCAGTAAGAGTGCTAGCACAGACACAGTTAAAAAACTATTTCTTGCCTGTAAAAGCTTACTTCATTCTGGGAGGTGATGCAAAATGTAGCAGAAAAAAAGAGGTGTTTTTCTGATTGAAGTTATGATGGATTTCAATAGTGATCTGAACCAAGCGGGTGCACAGCTGTGATCACATCGTATCACACGGGCACATGTCTAGGACTGGTTCATGCCACATGAGAAGGGAGTGGAGGGACAAAGCATCGCTAGTCCTGCCGGCAAAGCTACTCCTGGTAAAAGATGCATCTCCTAGGGGTGAAGGCAGCCACAGGACTACACCAGAACCAGGTTTACACAGGAAGGTGGGCCTCAGGTTCATGTCTCGCCATCACCAGATCTTGCCATCACCAGAACTACACAGAGCTCAGGTAGTGGAGCATTTGTCAAACTTTTAGATAATAAAATGTGAATATTTTGCAGCAAGTTTTAGGCATCCAAGCTTGATAAATATGTTCTGAATAGCTGGAGTCCTAACTTTGTCCACAGAAATAGTCTGAGACTATTTTCACGATATGTCAGTAAATAAGTAGGATAAAGGCTAAACCCTACTCTGCATGTGTGTCAGAGAGAGAGAGAGAGAGAGAGAGAGAGAGAGAGATCCTTTTTCTAGTAAGTGTGAAGGAAAGCTACCAATATACCACTTCACATAAACATCACGTTAAACTCGACTGCTGTCAGGGCTAATTGAAATTTACAGGATTGGTACTTGCAGTATTAACCCAGGAACTGTCAGGCTTCATTATTTCCAGTGGAGTCTGACAGTCTTGTCTTAACATTATGAACTGTCAGTCTCTTTTCCCTTGATGACAAAGAAATAACATCTGCATTTCCCCACCCTATAAGGCTAAAAGGGTAACTACAGTTACGGTCAGTATTTCAGTGTTTTCAGGATCGTGATGGTCCAATCACTGCTGTTGTCACAAATACAAAAGAAAAAAAAAAAAAAAGCAACTCTGTTTATTTTACAATTGCTATCTTTCCCTGTTGAGCCAATACCAGAATTTCCCCTAGTAGAAATGGTGCTGCAGTTAACACTTTTGATTAAAAGAGTATCTAGAAAAGTCCTTTCTCCCTTTGTTTACAACTGACTGAAAAGACTGAGGTTAGCAAAAGGCAGACAGAGCAGCATTTCATCTTCAGATATCTGTGTTCAACTAAAAGCTTGGGCATGAAGTTGTCTCCAGTACAAGCCTTCTCTATTGTATCAGGCCGTGAAGTGCTGTAGACAGGTAAGAATTTAATGTCTTAGAAAAAAGAAAAAAAATCCCTATATTAATATGAGCTGAAGGCTAATACAAACTTCCTCCCATGGATCTTTAACCAAATGCAATTTAACCCACTATTAGTCTTTCCACTGGCATCAGTGATAACCATAGCTTGCTGAGACGTGTATAGGGGCAGAACTTCCTTAGTAAAAAGGGGTGAAGATATATGTATATAAATAAACAAACAAAAAAAAAGAAACCCAAACAAAACCCAAACCACAAGAAAACCTAGGACTACTAAAATTTAAGAACTTGCACAGTAACTTTCTGATATTTCATCAAAATTGCACTGGCAGTTAGCAGCACCAGATGCGCTCAGAAGGGACTCTGGGGCTGGCATGGATGGACAAATCTACCTTCCCCAAAACAAAATGATTGGAGGTAGCATTATTTATGCAAACTACCTTTATAACAGTTACTACAAAGTCTTGTTTCAGGAATCAAGGAAATTTATCTAAAACTAAAGAAACAACAGCTGTATTTTCTCAGTTCAATTCCAAGTGCTAAGCTTTTGTTCCTGTGCACAGACCTGACCCATAGGAAAGCCTTTTGAAAAAACAAGTTCCACTTCTCACCAGTGAAGCATGCAACATAGAAAGCCACAGAGTGCAGCAGTATACGTAGTAACAGAGCAAACCAGGTAAGCCAAAATGAAGTAAAACAAGTGAACAAGTGGCTCTCCTCAGTGCCTGGCAGTTTCCATCGCAGCTGTTCCCTTATCTCATTTTTCCGCCTGCTGTTACTTGTCTCAGCATTCTTTTCCCCTAATTCCAAATTGCCTTTGAGAGGGTTAACCTAAAAACGGTGCAGGACTTCAATTCAGCCTAATGGAGTCAGGGTTGGTTCCAGCAGGTAAGGCTTTTCTGTAACTGGTCCATGCAAAGCAATGTCAGATATTCACAAGACAAAAGGGGACCAAGAGCCTCAGGCCTATTGTGCTGCTTTGCACAATAACTGTGACAGAAACAGCATTTCCACTTATGGGTTTATGAAACACAGAGATGTCTATACACGTGTGGAAGACATTACAAAACAGTGGATCAATTTGCTATCACTCCATCAGATTACCTAAGATAACTCTTAGCAGCGAGCTATTCATTTTTATTGTTACTATGTTCAATGCTCCAAAGCCTAATTAAGGTATTAATGTGAACACACAGAGGCTAGCATCTATTCTCACATTCAATAGATAAGTGGCTAAAAGAATTAAAATCACTTAAGTGATTGCAAGTACTACAGACCTCATGTCTCTCTTCATAAACATTCAGAACTTGCATGTATTTGGACACTCAAAACGTTCTGAACAAAAAATGGATAGAGGTTCAATGAGGATAAAAGATCACAAATAGTTCAATGAAGCTGAGAGCAAGAACATATTTCTTGGTCCTCTCTCATCTCAGTTCTTTTAACTGAAATAAAAGCACAAAAGCAAAGGTCATTGATCACCATTCCAGCTCCTATTGACATAAACCCTGTAACCACAAGACTGATAACATCCTAAGTAAATTCTTTTATTAGAATCACAGAAACAACCATGACACACTCAGCCTAATCCATTCATCCTCCTTACCTGCAGAGAGACGATATTCAGAAGTACAGGGAACTATTTATTTGACATTCAGAGCCATGTGAGTGGAGAAGCCAGGAGAAGATAAAAATAAAAGTGGGAACATATTAAAAAAAAAGCGTACCAAAGGAAAGTTCCGCTCTAGAAGGAAAAGATGAACATTCATTTACATTGGAAGATCCTAAAAATTAAAACCATTTGAGAGAATTTTTTCCCACACAAGGTCTGGCTGAACTGTAGAACCACTGCAGAAAGCCAAGGAAGAAAGAACACAAGAAGATGCAGTAGGGGATTGGATTTATTATGCAGATGTCAAGAGAATCCAAATATATCATAATTAATTATAAAAATCTTGAAGGGATGTTAAACCTGGCCCACCAGAACTTAATGTTAGGATGGTAAGATATACCTTGGTGTCATTCACTGTCAGATATTGGATGTTGTGCTCCAATTGTAGGTCTGATCTAGTAAACCAATTTCTGTATTTCTTAATTGGCAGAAAGATCCAAGCTCATTTGCACATTTTCTCATATGCATATCCTTTTATTATTAATAAACTAATTTACAGTATTTGAAAACCATCCATAAGTCAGGCTTTACTGACTTCACACACCTAATACCACATTTGGCATGTGTTACAATTATTTATCAGGATATGAATGATTAATGGTAAAATTACAGATTTCATATTGCCTAATAGCTTAAATTCTGGGCAGACACTGATGTTGTAGATTCAGCAGCATTTGGCAGTATTTAGCTTTGAAACAGATTCCAGTATTATAAGTATTAGCTAATAATTAATAGCTGTTATGTTCATTGTGAAGTACAGTGTTTAACAAACAAACAAAAAAGCAAACCCTTATGATCAAACAGTATTTCCCGAGTATCTTTGAGTATCTCTGCAATGCTTACCTGTTTTCTTTTTCTCCTATTTATATAATTTACATGAAATGATATCCCATGGTATCTTGATATATCAAGAGTTTATAGGAAAACTCTTTTTAAAGAGCACCTAAAAACCGTAAGTTTTTAGACACATTTTAAAAACCACATTTTTAGGCTGACAATTTCATTTTGTGAAAAACAAGAAGTCCAGGCAGAGGATGAAGACTATTTGCACTTGAAATAACAGAACAATTGGTTTGGAAAACAGAGCTTAATGCGTGAGCTGGCAGCTGTCCAAGTATCCCAGAAAGATGTTCATTTTCGTTGCTCAAAAGCTTCCCAGTCTCTTCCTGAACTGGTGTATTGTGGCAGCCAAAAGCTGCACAATCTAACCTCTCACCAGGTTTGGTGATCCTTTGTAGGAAACAATTCTCACCTGAAGGGCCAGAAATAGGGGATGTTGTTTTGATTCCACAAGACCTAATTCTTGAGGGAAAAAATTGGCTGTGAGATACATCTTCATGGACTGTTTTTTCTTGTATTTCCTTTCAATAACCATTCTCCACTTCACTTTCATTCTCTTTTTTTCCCTTCATTCAACTGCCCACACTCTAATGTGTCCCTGTTCTCTGACAATTAGTAAGAATTTAAGCCAAACACTCTTTATAGTTTTCCTCAGCAGTAAATCTGAAGGATTTCCTAATGGCTTTTCCTATGATTTATACTGTATTCAATTTGTATATTATTGACATTCTGAAATACTACTATTTGTCATAGACAAACTCATCCATTCTCTGTTCACACATCAACCTCCAATACCACACTGATTTTTGCCCTCTCCTGAAAGCCATGTATTAAGCTGAAAAATGAACAGACATCTTCATTCTTGTGCAGCTCACCTCACAGGGAATCAGTTGCCAATAAAAGTAGAGAAAATAGCTGCTTAGAAGTGTTAAAGATGCTAATTGAGTTCCAGTTAACTTGGCCTGGCTGGAAGCCAGCATATCTAGTATGGCACTGAAAGGGAGCAAAGATCTGTGCACTGCTTATATACTGCATATGTTTTTCCTAATGACAAAGAATGGGTTGCAAAAGCATTTTTTCCCCATTATATTGCTTTGCAGAATGCTTTATTGTCTGTTTATGATTAAATCACTATCATCATTCAATGACCATGATTTAAAAGGGAAGAATGCATAGAAAAGAATGCATATGATTGGCAAGACCTTATTATAGCTGTGGAACTTCTCTAAGTACTATTTCCATTTCCATACCTAAAAAAGACAGAGCAAAGTTAGAGAAAGTATGGAAAATAGCAAATAAAAATAATTAAGTAGAGGGAGCTACTCCTCTGTGAGAGACTCAATGGACTCACTTTGATCAGTGACCTGCTATGCTGCCTGGATGCACACAAGTCTATGGGACTGGATGGGTTACACCCAAGAGTGCTGAAAGAGATAGCAGACGTGCTGGCCAAGCCTCTCTCCATCATCTTCCTTAAATCGTGGCTGACTGGAGAGGTCCCCATGGACTGGAAGGTGGCAAATGTAATGCCCATCTACAAGAAGGGCAGAAGGGAAAATCCAGGAAACTATAGACCTGTCAGTCTGACCTCGATACCAGGGAAGATTATGGAACAGATCATCTTGAATGCTATCACCAGCCATGTAATGAGCAACCAGGGGATCAGGCCTAGTCAGCATGGGTTTATGAAAGGCAGGTCCTGCAACCTGATCTCCTTCTATGATAAGATGACCCAATTGTTGGATGGGGGGAAGACAGTGGATATAATATTTCTGGATCTTAGCAAAGCATTTGACACTGTCCC
>VZTM01023857.1:18929-42239 GCA_013400555.1 Jacana jacana | reverse complement strand
ACCCGCCCTGCGGGCCGCTCCGCATCTCCCATGCGCCGCCCGGCCGCGCCTCCCCCGCCACACCCCTCGCCCCGCTCTTGTTTCCTGCCGTCCCTGTCACTTCCTGAGCGTGAGGGGGTTGGGTACGCAAAGCCAGCCATCCGCCCCGCTGGCTGCCGGGGCTGGGCCCGTTTCTGTGTTCGGGGAGGCGTGAGGTGGCGGCGCAGGGCAGGCTATCTCCTGCTTCTCGTCTCAGGGGCGGGATTGTGCCACGCCACCGGCCACCTCCAAGCGACATGGGCCGCGGGCTGACCTTGCTCCTGCTGCCGCTGGCCCTGTTGGCGGCCCCGGTGCAGGCCGAAGGCGGCGGGCCGGCGACGGAGGAGGTTAAAATCGAGGTGCTGCACCTCCCCGAGGCGTGCAGCCCAAAGAGCAAGAAGGGAGATCTGCTGAACGCCCACTACGACGGCTTCCTGGCCAGCGACGGATCCAAGTTTTACTGCAGGTGGGACCCCCAGGGCAGCAGGGAGGGTGGAAGGGAAGGTAGGCCCTAATCCGGCGGTGGACGTGGCACAGCCTGCCCGCCCTCAGCAGCGGCGCGTCCCGCTGCTCTCCTAGTTTGGGGTCCACGCTGAGCACATACGATTTAGCAGTTTATTTTTCTTCAGCCTTTATTTTTCATCAGCCGAGTGTTGAGGGATGTAGGATTTTGCCCTGGGTCAAGAAGAACAAGGGCTGAGGTAAGCTGGAAGCCAGAGCCTTGCCATGGGAACCGACAGGGAGGTCGCTGAGAGCAACACACCTCATGTGGAGAACCCCTTTGGCAGGGTGAAAATACCCCCCCAACACGCATATTGTTGCCTGCCGTGTTCTGTGCTGTGATCTGTGCAGGAAAATGGGTTTGGAGGAAGACGTCCTGTCAGGGACGTAGACTGACTATTTTAGACAGAAACTTGAGTACTGCATGCGGTTCTACATAGTTGGCATTGTGCAGGGCAGCCGCTTTACACAAGTGGTTTGCAATCTCTGCCCATCCCTTGTGTTCCTTCCTTCTTCTATTTGTGCTGCCTTTCTGTTTGCCCCACGGGTAGCAATTAGACTTTTGCTTTTTTACTTTGTCCCATCCATCTATCTTCAGGGTGTTTTGGCTTGGTTTAGCTGGCTTTGCACAGAAATGGTTGTGCAAAAGCTTTATTTTTACAGTGCCTTGTTTTTAATGGTGGTGCACCCTATGAGTGAGGCAGGACGCAACCTGTGCAAAACTGTGGAGGTGAATCTTCTCTTTCCTTCAGGTACCTGGCTCATTCCTTACGCACTTCTGGAAAATTAGAGTGTTGCCCAGTTTATGATAAAATCTTTATTTGTTCCTCCCATTTGTATCATTTAAGAAAAAAATCAAGATAGGGTGATTTTACATTGAAGAGTACCATGTTACTTGCATTTTTTTGCCTGTTCAAGTGACTGATTTTGCCCCATGCATTGTTTCCCTCTGCGTTTTGACGTGCTTCTCAGTCACTGGGAGCTCAGTGTAGCAACACTTCATATGACCAGAAGCTGGCTCAGGCCCCATATATCTGAACTGAACAAGCAGTGGGTGAGCACACAGTGCTGTAACCAAGATTACCAGGTTGCCCCAAGACACCTCTGTGTGCTCTGTCCCATCCCAGCCTAGTGATCTGAACCTTGTTTGCTTCCTAGCAGTGAATTGCTCCCAGCACTGCATGCAATATATACAATCACAAAGATTGGATATTTTTGTAAGAAGTTCGTTTTTTGCTTTCTATTTATTTATTTCAAAAGGAGGTTGCCACTTGCACATCCCAAGAATTGTCCTTAAATTAACAATAAATGTAGCAGAAAAACAGCGTTATTGCTTCTTATTCTTGCACTATAAGCATTCTTGGTTCTAATAATGTAATTAAGTTTTTATTGACTGTTAGTCTAACGCTATTTCTATATTAAAAAAATATACTAAACTCAGTGTTACTTGCTCCCAATGTTTTTTTAATAGTCGGACGCAAAATGAAGGTCATCCAAAATGGTTCGTTCTGGGTGTTGGACAAGTCATAAAAGGGTTAGATATTGCTATGATGAATATGTGTCCTGGAGAAAAGCGGAAAGTGATCATTCCTCCATCATTAGCATACGGACAGCAAGGATACGGTAAAAAAAAAAAGCTCTAATAATAAACTTTGTCTTTCCTCTGTTTTAATCTTTCAAACATACAGTATTGTAAAGACTGTAAGAATTGCTGCTTCTGTTATTTCTCGAGGCACTGAAGGGGATGGCTGCAGCTGTGCAGCCTAATATCCTGCTCATTCCAATGCAGTTTAAGTAGTCCTCATCATAGACCCGCACCCAGGCTCTGCAGTTTGCATTTGAATTCAGTACATGCCAACTGACGTTTTTTTCCAAGGATTGCCATAATATAAAAAGTTGGCAGCAAACAGAAGATCTTAATGATGCAGACTAGCATTTTTTTGTCTTAATCTATTATATTCTCTTCATCTTTAGTTTCTGTTATTTGACTTCTACCTGCTTAGCCTTCTAATGACATTCCGCGTGTTTTGAGCAAAATGGAATGTAATCCAGTGCACACCACAGAATTAACCTAAGTAGTAATAATTTGTTTAAAATATTGCTTACATTCTGATCAGTTAATGGACAATATCACCACATTACATAATAATTGCAGCAGTACAGTGCATTAGGTCTGATTTGAATTTATGATGCTTAAGCGTGCAGTTTACTTAAAGAGAGAAAAAAGTTCCAGTCAGAGTTTTATGCAGTGTCTCAGCACTCTCAACTGTGGATAACTTTAATTCAGCTCTAACTTGGGCGTCATGCTTTCTGTGGAAAAAGTAGCTCCCGCTCTATAACAATTGTTTGGTAGCGATACTATGCCAGAATTCCAAGCACCAGTTTTGTCTTTCATACAGTTCTATTGTAGCCAGTGAAGTTTACTAGGGCTAAAGTTTTCCCTTTGAGAACAATGTTTAATAAGTAAGTCTCATAAAAACAAGGAAGAACACTGACACAAATAAAAGTATGTACTTAATCTCTAACGCTAGTGTTAACTCTTTGTTCTAGGTAGCCCTTCAAGAAAGTATTCTTTTCCTGCAGCATACCTGTCCTCTGTCTCAGCGTATTCCTGCATGCTGGGGAAGATGCCTGCCTAATCTTGAATTAGAAAAGATGCATGTGGCTTTCTAAATCTTTATGTACCTTTCTTTTGTTGGTATGTATATGTATATTTGTAAACTACTGACACTGAATTCTAGTATTGTATCTTTCTTATGTAAGTAGTATAAAATCCATTATTTCTATTTAGATATATTTAAAATGTCTACATTTCTAAAGTTTGTAAGATCAAGGTCTTTTTAGCTCTGAAACTTGTCGTTTTTACTATGGGTATTTTTGGATGAGTAGTGTGAGTAACAGTTTTGTTTACCTGCTCTTTAACAAAGTAGATTCTCTAGTTTTTCTTCAGTTTATGAAGGAGGGGCACCAGCTTAAAATTCTGTCAAAATTCTGAGGTTAGAATGTCATGCTCACTGGCTTTGGCTATGAATAGAAGAAACTTGCATGTTAACATTTCAATTTGACACTGCATGATTTCTTGATGCTTTTTTGGCGCTATTTTTAGACCTATAGTTTGTTACTGTCTGTCTTCAGTTCCCTTTTATTGCCACAGATGCATGATATGGTGACCTCTGTTGATAGACAGTGGTAGTTTTACGTCAAATATCAGAAAATGCTTTGACACAGGAATAATGAAGTCTAATATGTTTTTTCTTCAGAGACCAGACAAAATATTCCAACAGTTTGGGGAGTTGGGGTTTTTGTGTGTGAATCAGATGGTATTTCTTTCTATTGAGATGTATATTTTAAACACTACTTTACATCAAGTCTCTTAACCATATGTAGAATTCATAGTAAGTTGGTAAAACTTGATCTTGCTTGTTTGTTTCTTCAAACAGCAAAACCATATGAGCATTGGTCTATTACGGCAATCATCATATGACAGTACTCAAAAGAGTAAGAACTTCAGAAATACTTGTTCGTGACAGCGCAAAGCCTTCTTCTAAAGGTTTCTGAATTGGTATCAGCAATATAATTTTGTTTCAGGGAAGCATGTGTTTGCAAATCTCTCTTAAAATCATGTAACTAGTACAGTCTGAAAAATCTGTCTAGCTGTATAATAGTTAAATTCAGAGGTTAGTCTGAATACTAACACAACATTTTGTAATAAAAAAAGACACTTTACATGTGAATTTTTCATGTGTGGTGTGTGACCATGGTGTCTGATTTGTTAAATGTATTTTTTTTCCTTTTATTCATAGCACAGGGCAAGATTCCACCCAATGCAACATTGATTTTTGAAATTGAACTTTATGCAGTAAATAAGGGACCTCGCAGTGTTGAAGCGTTTAATCAAATAGACAAGGACAGTGACAAGAAACTCTCTGAACTTGAGGTAATATGATGTAACTAATTTGGAATAGTAATTGATAACACTAGGTATAACTACATGAGCTGCCTCTGCTGCAATTTATAATGTAAACCTTCTGTATGCTGACCCGAGCTACGCTGTGCAATGTTGAAATTTGCTTTGATTAACACATTAGTATGTCTCAGACGTCCTGGGAAACAATCTTTGGACTTGTCTGCACTGGAGTCACAATAACTTATGTATATACCCCAAGAGTCCTTGAAGATAGCTGTTGAGTACTGGCCTAAAAGCCACAATTATTGGACTTTTTTCTTTTCTTCTAGATAAGCCAGTATTTGAAAGAAGAATTTGCACGAGATGGCAAAAAACGTCATCCCTCAGTCCATGATGAAATCTTAGCTGATATATTTAAGAAGAACGACCATGATGGAGATGGTTTCATATCAGCGAAGGAGTACAATGTCTATCAGCATGACGAACTCTAAGTATTTAAAAAATCTTTATCTGTGTTCTGGACACTGATTTTTAAACAATAATGCTTTGTCACAGAAATTTTTGTACTTTTTTTTTATAGTGGCATCTTTTTATATGTGACTGTAAAAATCTTATTGTGAACATTCAACTAATAAAATATATTAGATACTTCAAAAGAAAGAAATACAATTGGAAAACACCATTATCTAATTTTAGTTGTTCCTTCATCACATCCTGATCTACAGGATGACTCAGTAGTATTTCTCATTGTGTAAAACACTAATGAAAACAATTACTTCTGTCCTATCAAGAACACAAAAATTGTTCACCTACCTGTTGGCATAGATAAAATGTAATTTCTCAGTTCTCTCTGAAATAAAAGGGGAGAGAATGGAATCCCAGGAAGGTAACTCTGCAAAACCCCTGCAGGCTCCTAGGTTGGCTTCTAGAATCCTAGAATGGTCCAGGTTGGATGGGACCTCTAGGGTCATCTAGTCCAACCTCCCTGCAGTCAGCAGGGACACCCCCAACTAGACCAGGTTGCCCAGGGCCTCCTCGAGCCTCACCTTGAGTATCTCCAGGGAAGGGACCTCAACCACTTCCCTGGGCAACCCGTTCCAGTGTTCCACCACCCTCAGAGTAAAGAACTTACTCTTAATATCCAATCTAAATCTACTCTTTTCCAGCTTGAAGCCTTTGCCCCTTGTGGCTTCTTGAGAAATTGCTGTTTGCAGCAAATTTAACTTTAAAAGGCCTTAAAATAAATGAATGCTGGACATGGAATGTCAAAATGAAACCACAAATGTTCTTAAAAGAACTTAAAGGAACCTCTTTGATGTGATATTAACATGAATAATTTGGTGTTCATGAAAAAGCAGTGTTTGAACTGGATTTTTAAACTTTGACTTAGTAAAATTACTAGGTTAGCTGGGTAATTCAGCAGCACCAAGTTAAAAAACTGCACTATCGTGATTTACGTGGATGAGATGGAAGATGATGGGAGATAGTGTATATAAACATAAGCAATTATTTGGTCATCATTCTGGTTATCCTCATTTAGAAAAACGCAGAGCAGTAGCGATAGTTAACAGTATTTCAGGCTCATTAACTGTTCTGCTTGTACAGATGTCATTATAATACTTGTGTAACAGAAGTTACTGATTTCTCATGTGAAAAGCAATAGCTGAATTTTATTTCAGCATGTCATAATCAGATGTACACAGTGAAAGTGGCAGCACAAGTATTAAAAAAAAAAAAAAATAAGCTTCCTTACCTGTGTTAACCTTTAACCTTAAAATTGTTCTAAAAGGTAGAAAACCAGGGTTTTTTTAATTGGTTTTGTAGTTAAAGATAGCGTGGGGAGAGCATCAGCAGTGTACGAACTGATCTCCGTGTTGGACACAATTCTGTAGTGCCCTCTGGTGTTTATGTGCTCAACAGACTCAGTTCTCTGTGGTCGAGATCCACCGGTTAAAGACCTTCCCCCCCAACCCGAAGTCTTGTTGGAAGGAAGCATTTCTGTTATTTTCATAAGCTTCCAAAACATTTTCTGCTAAGCAGATTTTTTTTTTTCTGAACACAAAAGAAAATCAAGAGGGGCTGCGACCTAAACCCCAAATGCCGATACAGTGGACTGGCTGGTACTTGTTACTACTCTAGACAAACTCAACATGCGGTAATGGCATCCTAATATGAAATGCCTATCCCTAAGTTTTAGTTGTTCCCTTTTGTAAATGAAACATTAGACTGAGCTAAGTTTTAGTGTGTTTTTTAATCTGATACTTCAATTAAACATTCATGAGAACACTAAATTATTAACAAATATTCTCATTTTACCATCATATGCCAGTGTAGATAAAGGCAACATATTGGGGTTTAACAAGTTTGTGTAAACAACCTAAAGTAAGTTCTAGCATATATTTTGACATTATGAAGATTCAGTTTAAAAGTACATTTTTCATTGCCAGGATAATGAAAGGAGAGGGTTCTAGCAAGAAGAAAAGCAATGTCTGGGAATGCACAAAGGCAGTTTCAAGTGAAAGATCATTGACTGTGAAGCAAACAGTTGAAATATAATAGTGTAATAAAATGTTTTGCACTTTTGCTGGTTTGCATTTCAACAATTTGAGTCGTATTTACTAATTCTGAAAAATTTGTGGCACAGTTAAGCCCACGTCTGTGACAATGGGCACTTACCTAACTCAGTTACTTCACTCTCTTATGCCAGAGGTCAAAACAGGGCACAGCGTGCAATCGTACGTACTTCTGTCCATTAAAAGAACACTCCAGGCATCCGTAGACTGTCTCTCTTTTAGAGGTTCCCATTCCACAAAGGGCACAGGGACCTTTGGGGATGTTGTTATTAAGTAAATTAATTCGGATATGAGACCCTTCTCTGAGATAGCTTGTAGAGAGATCAGTCATGCTCGCAGCTTTGTCGTAATAATCTGTAAAAAGGTCCTCCAAGTACGCATCAGAGTTAGCAACGACAGCCACCGCTCTTTTATCTGGAAGAGAATGCACACACACACAAAAAAAGGAGCGATTTGTCATTACGTTGTGAACTGTTTGGAAAAACAACCTGGCAGTTTAATTATGGAAATAACAACTGATTCATGAAACCATTCTAAACATGCCACATTGTAGATTACCTCCCATCAAAAGCCATGTATGATGAAAATTTTTCTTTAATTTCACAAAAGATACCGACAAAAGCCAGAAATTTTATTTTGGTATGAGACCTATTATATAATTCTAATATTTTTAGAAATATGCCTAGAAGGCATGAAGCCAGCATTTGAAAAAAATGGTGCTATATGAAATCACAGCTGCATACTTTCCTCTTTAACCATTTTCATTCTTGCATTTCTAGATTTATTTTCTAAAAATTGTAAATTCACTTCTTTTCTCCACAAAATTTACAAAAAACCCACCACTACTTAAAAGACCTAGGAAACGTGGAGGACTCCGTGTTGACCTCCAAGCAAATGTCTGAGCAGCCATACACCCCAGAAAGAAATCACTTTTGGAACTACCTACCTTTTCCCCCTCCAGGGATTGATTAGTTGGGATGACAAACTTTTAGGCAGCTGCAGCTACTGAGATGTCCCACACCCACTGAAGATTTATTCCCTTAGTGCAGCTCTGAAAGGTTGGTCCGTAAAAGCCCTTTGATCCAAAAGGGGATACAATGGAGCAAGGACACCTACCCAGAGCAGCCTTTAGAAGGATGCATTTACCGCTCAGTGTTTGTCTGCACCCAAGGAGCGTTAAAAGCAGTATAGGATTTTGTTCTGAAGAAAAAATAGCCACCTACACTGACAGTTTGTTGGATGTTGTGTTCATATCAGGATGAGAAAAGAGAACTATGATGGCATATGTCTATGTCCCTGCCATGTGAACACAGAGTCTATAGAGCACATTCAAATATTAAATTAAGATTGTTTGATATTTAAAGAGTTTGCCCTGAAATACTATTTACAGATTATAACTTGTATCGCATAACACGAGCTTTAAGTGGCAAGCTTATGAAATAGGCTTCATGTTAACTGAAGTTGTACAATTACTCCATACCAGTTGATCATTAGACATATTTTTTTTTTATTTTAAGATCTTTAGAGAATTAGCGAACAGCCAGACCATAGATTCGTTATTTGGGAAAGAGTCAGGTTCTCAAATATAAATTTTAATAACTTTACAATCATTTCAATACACAAGAAATGAAAAGTGGTACATTTTCTATTGACATTTTCTCATTTAAACTTTCATCCTGCATAACATTAAAGAAACAAAAATACACTTTTCATGCATGAACTAAGACATTTGGATATAAGTATCAAAAGTCATACTTCGATGAAACAGATTAGTCTTTAATCTCCTTAATTTGGTCAGTGACGATGATCCCGATTTCTCTTTTTCAAATCCTCCTTTTGAAATTGGAGTCACACAGAGTTCTGTAAAAAATAATTTTTACAGAAGAATACAATATAAAAGCAATAAATGCACAACAAAGTTTAATATGCTTTCTAATCTATAAAGCTAACAGTGATTAAATCCAGCTTTGCTAACATTTTTAATGGCCAGTATCACTTTTTAATGCAAATCTGCACACACTAATAGCCCACAGAATCAGGTGACATGGATTCAGTGGGAATTTTAAAATGTTTGTGACTTTCAACATACATCATAAATTTGACTTGCTTTATACATGATTTATGGCCATGTTAAGGGACTAAGACAGTCACAGAATCACAGAATTGTCAGGGAGGAAGGAAGAGACTATTTGGACTAGAGATCATCTGGTCCAACTCCCCTGCTGAAGCAGGCTTGCCCAGAGCACGTTACTCAGGACTGCATCCAGGTGGGTCTTGAAGGTCTCCAGAGAAGGGGACTCCACAACCTCCCTGGGCAGCCTGTTCCAGAGCTCTGTCGCCCTCACCGAAGTTTTTCCTCATATTGGAAAGAAACTTCCCATGTTCTGGCTTGTGCCGCTTGCCCCTTCTCTTGTCACTAAAACCACTAAAAAGAGTCCAGCTTTATCGTCCTTCAACCCGCTCTTCAGATACTTGTAAACATTAATAAAGTCTCCCCTCAGCCTTCTCTTCTCCAGGCTAAAGAGTCCCAGCTCTCTCAGCCTTTCCTCATGAGGGAGGTGCTCCAATCCCTTAACCATCCTTGTTGCCCTACACTGGACCCTCTCCAGTAGTTCCTGGTCTTGTTGAACTGGATGCTGTATTCCAGTTGTAGCCTCACCAGTGCAAAGCAGAGGGAGGGAATGACTTCCCTCGACCTACTGACCACACTCTTCCCTATGCAGCCCAGGATTCCATTGGCCCTCTTGGCAACAAGGGCACAATCAGTATATAAGTGTAAGCCCTGCTTCTGAAGTTGAAACATTTCTATGATCTCATGTGAAACTAGAAATGAGAAATAGTAAGCAAGTCTGTGAGCTCTGGCATCAACTACTAAAACTTTTGGTTTTAAATAAAAAAAAAAGTATCACCTAAATTTCTATATATAACTTGAAAGAAAACCTTTGCATTTATATACAAGGATAATCAATTGCAAGAAACTGAAAAAAACACATTTTAAACTTTCTAAATTGAGAATTTGCTTTAACTATGCAAATGCACATACCAGCTTCATTGATTATTTCCCTCATAATAACTTGAAAAATGCTGTGCATGTACCTACCATGGCAGAAAGGTAAAATAAAATTAAATCATTTCCAAAACTGAAATTAATGTTGAACATTGTGGAAGTGAATATAAAGAGCTAACGTACTGCATTACCTCTTTTAATCCAGTAATTATGCCTGGTTTGGAGTATATTTAAAGATTTTACAGGAGGGTGAAGGTCTCTCACAGTTGAGTAAAACAGTGCTTTACAATGCAGAGTACCTGCCAAGTTCTGTACTCTGCATACCAAAGGGCACAGAGCTATTTGAAACTTTTAAAACATAGTGCCAAATGTTATAAACTCCTGAAACAGTGGAGTGACTCACAGAGGTTCCTGACTTTAAGTACATGGGAATCTGGTGGTTAAAACTTTATCTAACATTACTCTAGTTAGTGGGGAGATTTGCTTTAGATATTATCAGGTACTAGATCAAAATCCTGAATTGGCTTTCTGGTTTATTACAAAAAATATTGATAACTGACAATGTTCTAGGCTACACTTTAATTAGTGCAAACAATGTAAATGCATAAGCATTATCCTCTCCTCAAAAAACTTGCAGGAGCTATGCAAATTTTCTTAATTACTTTCCAGGATTGTGATTATTTCTTTCTAAATATTTTCAGATATCGATAGATAGATATTGAGATAGAGATAGAGATAGATAGATATAGATTAGATATAGGTATAGATAGTAATGAAGTATCCGACTGAAATTAAAGCCCCAACAGAAACAAATGCTAGCTTAGTTTAGAAGTTCTGCTCACTATCTTCTTTACTTAGGTCTTTTTACTTGCCTATGCTATGCAAAAATGATCAGATGGTCATATAAGCCAGTTCCTTACAAGCTAGAATTCTAAGGGAGTGATCATTTGCTCTGTGCGTCTGCAGGATGTAAAAAAAAAATTACAACATCATCTTTAACTTTAAAGAAAAGTGTTTCTACATAAGATTATTTTCTAGCACCTGCCTTGTTTACCTTTTCAAGAATTGTTGCCCTTAGCAACTCAGACTACCTACGTGCATAAAATTGAAGCACTGAAGATTGGGGCTTATGTAAATCAAAAGGAAGAAAACTGTTTTAAAAACTGAGATAATTGCAAATAATAGCAGTAATGACAGATGCACATCACTTACCGAAATTACCGTCCAAATGAATATAAAGTTCAAATACACTAAAAGCAATAGTGGTGTGTGCAGGAAAAACAATGGCTTTGTCTCTCCCTTTAGAATTCTGATCTTCAATAATGTGAAACTATAATTTAAAAAAGCATCAAAATGAAAATGGAACATACATTTAAATCAAAAAAAAAATGAACAAAATGATCTTAACTGTTTATATTGAGAATTATAATGCCAGAGGAAGTTTTGAAACTGAAGATCAAATTTCACAACTAAAGAATTTTATAGTAACAACTTTGCTTTTTAATAAAGTTTGATACAGAGAGAGTAATTTAACATGCATCACTCATTGAAAATTATGTGTATGGTTTATAAATACTAGAAATAGGCAAACCTCAGAAGATTTGTAGGTTCAATAACTCAGACATGCTGAAGAGAGACAGAGAAAGAACAAATGATAGAGAATAAGATGTCAACCCTTAAAATAATAACAGCCTCAAGTTCCAAAATGTTATAGAAGATGAATGTAATAGTGACAGGTTGTATGTTCACTAACAAAAGACAGCTTTTAATTCCCTTTACGTTAGTGCACTAACACTTACTTAATTTGGATTTTTTTTCTGAGCTTACATCTGTAAAAATGCAATTGAATCAAACCATAAAATTATAGAATGAGCTTTCTATGTTTGTTCAACTGAGTTGCAGAACTTTGTCAAACATATTTACCCTCATTGTCTCTCCGCGCATTCCAGTATGGACAGTTAATGAGCACTGCCTTGTAGTTCTAATACTTTCCATGACCACGCACAAAATTTCCATCCTACTTTTTCTTGATTGATGGACTAGACAATGATCAAAGTTTATTTTTCTAAAAGGAAGAGCAAGGCAGGAAGGAAGTTTAGAGATTATTACCAATTTAGAAAGCAGGTAATAGAATTAGTAACTTTAAACCAAGAAGTAAATGACCATAACTTCTGTCTCATAGCAGTAAAACAACTGGTTGAGAAGGTCTACTGGAAACTTAATATTGATTTTCAGTGTGTGGGAACATAAACACTGAAAAATTCAAAGAAGGACAGTAATGTACAAATGTTGGAGAGGATATGTGGGACATCCTAGAAAATTCCGAGTATCTTCATCTGACACTGTTCTTAGTAACAGCAAGGAACTGTCAACACACTCTAATTATATCACTTTAAAAAAAATATTATTAATTAATGTCAGTAAGAATTTATGGAAAACAGATAGTAAAAGCAACAGCTGCAATGCTGTGTCTTTGGGCGTCTATAAAGCTTATAATGATGCAATATTTTTGTTAGAAGCCCAAATGTTGCCTATACAAGCTGGCATACACTCAGTGAATTAAAAACTGGCTAACTGATAGGTGGCAACTGCAACTGAAAAAAACGTTATCACTCATAAACATAGAACAATCATAAGACAAGTGTGTAGTAAAATTTCTACAGGCATCAGGCATTGGCTGTTAGTCCTGTAACACTCAACATTTTTTATCAGGCGACTAGGACCCCTTACCCCACCCCACCCCCAGTTATTAATGATAATGCTTGGAGGCTACAAATAAACCAGCAAAAAGTAGGAACAAAAGAGATCTTATGGATGCAAAAAGTACATGCACTGCTTAGTAAATAACTACAAGGAAACAATATGTATTTAGAAAATACCATACGTCACATCAAGTAAAAAATTCACTGGGATGCACCACTGGGATGCCATTGTGGCTAATGGATACTCTTTGAAATATAAACTAGAAGATTACTTCTAGAATTAGTCACATCATATTTCTATGTGTTTGACATTTTTGCTAGCACTACGGGAACATAAATGTTTGGTTTCTGAGTCCACAGCTCAACAGGGATGTTGGAAAAATGAAGACTGCATTTAGAGAAGAGCCACAGAAGGTTGTGAAAAATTCAAGTAGATAAACCTACTTTGCTTTTCAAAGCAAAGGCTGTGTAATAACCTCATAAAACCTTGAAGTACCTATGTTGGCAATGATACATATGGTGCTCTGGTTCATCAGAGAAAGGCAAAAAAATCCTATTTCTAAAACCTGAAGTTGGATAATGTCATTCAAAGTAAATATTAAATTTTCAATAGTAGGGAATAACATAGATAGGACCTTTCCGGATTTTTTCTTTTTCTTCCTGAAAGAAGTGCTGTAATTCAAACATGAATTCATTCAGAAAAAATTCTACAGCCTGTTATACAGATGGTCCCAGTGATCCAACCTGAGACTCTTGGAAAATATCAGATGGTGACTGCTATTGATTGGCTAAAAATAATCAAAACCTAACTATTGCAGAGATTCAATCTAAACATTATAAATAATTATGGAACCCGTCAACAAAATATATAATATAACCTTGTAGTAAGTTCTTTAAGTAATGTTGGTACTTCAACCTCGTGTTTGGTCACTATGCCAAATGAAGCTTTAAAGGCAATAGAATCTGATCCAGCAATGTCAAAACCAACGTCATTCATTATCTGATTTCCTCTTCTACCATTAAGTGAAACGTCTGATTTGTCTTCATAGTTGAGCAACTGGTAAGACGAGACACCTGAGTAAAAGAAGATAACCGTCGTGTGATGAAAAAGTCTGGTTGCAGTTACTTTTACATAGTAAGAACAAGTGGCTCTCTTCCTACTGTGCTTAGCCATTTTGATGTAAAATTCAGAACTACACTGAGCACTTACTGATCAGTGTTACTACTAATGACTAATGGAAATAGAGAGCATAGGCGTCTGAGGGGTCTCTATGCCCCTCTCTGGCAGAGTTGCGCCCCTGCTCCTGGCTGTGATAAGCCTTGGGCATGGAATGATGATAAGGGTTATTCCTACACATCTGTGCTTATCATTATTCCCCTAAAGTAGTTTTACTTGTAAGTTTGCTGTTGGTGCTTGTATAAACTAGACATGTAGTATGTTCCAGGTTTAACAACAGAGGTCCTGAAACACAAAATGACTTAGTGGAGGCCACACAGAATATTAAAACTAGGAACAAAATGAAAGCTACCATGTGAAAAGTAATCTTGAATTTTGTTTAGATGCAGTATAAATGAACTTAACATTTCTTTTTTTTTTAGTAATACGTGAATGAGACATGGGTGTGCCAGTAATACCAACTTTGACTTTGACCTGCCATGTCACAATTAGAGACACTTGCCACACTTCCCATGTATGATGATTCCAGGGATTATGTCAGATTATTTTGAAGGAAAACAACAGATTAATTCTGATTTACTTGAAATTTTGCATTGATTTTTTTACAATCAAAGGATAGGTGCCAAAGCTTTTCTATAATGCTTTCCTTATAACCTTAAAGATATTTATGTTACTGTAACAGGAAAATATTAGAATGCATTGGTTGCCAAATTCAAACTAATACAGCAGGTAGAACAAAGGGATTAGGCATTCAAATACATTTGAGAGTCTGGGTTTACTCTATTTTTTTAATCCTTTGAAGCTTTTAGGATAAACAGACATGAAGTCATCTAGTATGGATCCTGTTTATCTTTATTTTTAACCAAAAAGAAAGGTTCCTAATTCTAAAAAGACTGCAAATGCTTGTATTTGTCACATAAGAAGGAAATGAAATTACAAAGTTCTTTGCTTACATTACAGGACAATACTTTCTACACATGACACCTACCCTTTACAGAACAGAGTAGAAAGGCTTTGTGAGACTTTTTAATGAGATTTTCCAATTTTTTTTAGGCTGCCTTGTCCTGAATGTAAGACTGGTAGGATTAGTGGGATTCCACTTTATTTTGTCATGCTTGTGTCCTGAAATCACCCCTTTGTGATTTCAACTGATACTTCTGTCTCCATGTGCTCCTATTGGTTTGTCTCAAAAGAGTTTTTAATAAATGCAATTCTTGTGCAATTAATTTCATCAATGCTTTTGTCAAAATGGACCTTTTTCCAAAAGTATATAAAGCAATGAAATTGTTTCAAGAAAACATAGCATGTAGACAAGTATTACACAGACTTTTGAAAGGAGGGTACAGGAAAATATAGGCAATATAGTTCAATTTCACACCTCCTAATTCTCATAGAATCTCCTCAAAAATGTCTGACGCTGCATTGCAAAGGCAATTTAAACACATGTAAGCTCTTTATATACACAAAAGATAACAAATGTGGAAAAAAGTCTAACAGAAGTTCAACTCCTTTGGTCAGATAGCTGCTTTCAGATGCTTCTGCTTGTGCAGAGCCCAGTTCAACACCTGTACTAGCATGAAGAGCTGCAGAACTGAGGCCATTCTTACACACTTACAAGTGAGTGTACAGAGAAGGGCATACATTAAAAACAAATTTTAAGTAGCAATTAATCAACATACATCAGTACTTGTATTGGGAATCTGTTGCTAATTATGAAAAAAAACCCACAAGATTTAGCTGAACTTGTTCCATATTGCTTTAGGAAATAACAAGGCTTTTTAGTATAACTCTTTTTTTTTTTGTAGTCTTTTTCCAAAAGGTCCTTTTTCCTTTTTTTTTACCAGTTTGACTTATGTTTTTTTTTCTTAAATATTTATTAAATGATGAAACAAGACAAATTTTATTACCCCTGTACTAAAGAACTGTCATGCTATCTGCAGTTTAAACTAGGCAGCTTAAACTACGCAGTTTAGACTACGCCTGCTGTTCTGTGCTTATTAGAGAACATGCATTTCTCTGCTCTGAAGAAAGGTAGAAATCTTACCTGCAGAAATTTCTTTGTCCCCTTGAAGAATGTCTTTCAATGTGAAAGGTGTCGAAGCAAATCTAGATTTTTTTGAAAGCAAACATTTTCTTTTCTTAATCACAAGGCTTAGAGGTTGGTATTTATCAGCTTCACTGAGACTAGGCACTGGAACTAGCCTTCCTCCATCACCAACCTGTTTAACAAAGTTTTTGGTTGCAGCAGCGAACATATTCTGACATTAGTAATGATAGTACTAAAAAGCTCTATATCAAGAGTAACTTCCAGTAACATCCAAGTATAACATCAAGACCACGTCCAGTTCTTTTTACAAAGTTCTTTCAAACAGATTAACATGGCTTTTTTGTCTTTGTTTTAACAAAATAAATAAAAAACTGTCAGACTGATTGAGTTATATTTTGCTTGGAAAGAGTCGACAGCATCTTAGCTACCAAGCTTCTCTGGTGTATTGCTCGAGACGCCTCTCAAAGACCTTCAGTTAACAGCTCTCTAATTCTGTATGATGAATAATGAATTCCCAGTGTAAACTGATAGGGAAATGGTTGCCCTTTCTTTGGCAGTTTAATGTCACTGTTTGAAAACAAAATTTACAGTCTTAGAAACAGAAGACAGTAACTTCTGCACTCCTTATCTTTCCATTAGGAATTATGGATGTATTAATGTTTATTGGGTCCTTGCTGCATCTGAATTCTAGTGTTTAACCAACAAAGTAGCCCAGATGTGCTCCAGAGGACTGCCTGAATTAGCAGTCTGTAGGTCTGCTGAGACAGTATTGTCTTTCACCAGTGCTTGCCTAATCTACCTGTGAAAGCTCAGCTGGGGAGTTAAGTGGTGTGGAGGTCTTTGGAAACACCTGGACTAAGGCATGAGATCAGAGTGGTTGGGGGCAGTGGGGGAAGCAGCAGAGGGCTTTCATTATGTGCTATTCTTCTCCTGTGGACTCTGCTGTCTGTGACCCATAGGCTAGTTTTAAGACAGGCCAGTTGCATGTACTTGATTCAGAGTACCGAGAAATTCACTAAATAATGAGTATTATGCAAAATAATGAAAGTAACATTGCAGACACAAGGGAGATTATTGATATAGGGCTAAAGAATAGCTTAAGGATCTGAGAGGGAGAATACCCGTGCAAAATAGATATAAAATTGTAAAGGGAAAATAGAGATTCTGTAGACAGCACCACAGAGGATCTGTGAGGGAGGCAGTGGGAGCTGACCTGTCCTCATGGAAATGATGACTTGATTTTCTTGCAAGAGTGGTGAGTGTAGAGCTGCTAAACCTTGTAGCACAGCTTCCAGAGAAAGTTACAGCAGGTAAAACATCAGCCACAGGCTTGTAAAGCTACACTTTAATGTGAATATAATCCCTGGTTGCCAGGTATAAACGTTTGCTTGGTTGGCTTTTTTTCTGAAGTCCAGTTTTCATATGAAAGCATTTTAAGGACTGTTTTTATTGTATGATCACTTATTTAATAACTTAACATGTTTCAATGTAGTTCCAATACTTCCATAACTATTTTAAAAATGCTCAGAGTACCAGGAAGTCCAGTAAAAAGGCAAAATCAGGAGTGTATGACTTCAGCTAACTTGCAAGGAAAGGCTGCTGGAGCTTTCTGCTTACTCTAGAGGGTGCTGAAAAGTCAAAGCTGACTATAGACAGACTGAACTGGAATCTTGTGAAATGCTGCAATTCGATCTGACTATAATTCATATTACACTGTACTAAAAAAAAAAAACCCAAAACACCTGTATATATTTACTCAAAAAAAAACCCAAAACACCTGTACATATTTACTCAATCAAAACACTTTAACAGAACATAAAAGGTTTAAAAGGGAAGAAAAAGCTCAGAAAATTCTTAAATTGAAATTGCCCACTCAGTTTTGATTTGTATTTATTCTGTACATGTACTGTATCTGTTAGACAGGATCTAGCACGAATTTTCATAACATATAGTTTCATTTGATATTTTTTTGTGGTACATCTGCTACTCAAACACCCTATAATCCACCCTAAATGCTTCAGCATCTGTTTGTATCATCCTCATGCCACAGGCTGGAGAACTGGAGTGCAAATACATTAACATTGCCATGTTCATAAAACAGTCACTAATTTTGCCCAGATAACTGAAGAAATCTAAGATATTTCCCCCACCCCTCCAGCTGTAGGCACATGATTGTATTTATGAACTTTTGGAATTTCTGCCACCCTGGCACCCTCTCATTTTGGGCAACCAATAAATTAAAAACACGTGCATAAATTGTGCTTAAGTTAACAGCTGAATAATAATAATAATAATATAAAAAAATCGTGTCTTGTCTCACCAAGTTGTGCAGAGGAAAATCCTTGTTCACATGAGGGTTTAAGGCTACCTCTGGGGAGTCCCAGAGCTATAACTTTCCCTACTCCCTAGCAGAGAGCCACGTAAAGATAGTGAGAAGGCATCCCATCTGCCTCCTCCATGGAGGATGCTACCTAGAAGAAGAAAAGAACTTTTCTACAGCCCAGTCTTAGCCCACCTTCATACATTACTGGAACAAGGTCAAACTTGAACACTCACCATGACTAGTCACCTTTTTAAAAAACAAATGGAAAAATATGACCCCAAAAATCTGCCCCCTCCCTGCCTCCTCCCCAATTGCCTAGTATCCACTTTTGTTCTTAAGTGAGTCCCCCTGAATCATACACAAACTCATCAGAGACAAAATTATTTCTCCTGCTTGCCTATTTTCTCAATAATGAGAACACACTTTCTCTGTGTTAGTTGTAATTATATACCCTCTGACCCTTGGAAATAAAAAAATAACTCAAAGCTCTTACTGACAGAAGTCTCATTTGCTGATTCATCTGCAGAACAGGTTCATCTACAGTTAAAAGCATAATTTTGTGCAAGAAAAAATATGAAGCAATGTAAAAGCATAAAGTTCTATATCTATGGGAGCTTTTAATTGATTTTCCTGGTCCTACAGCTCTAGCTTATTTCTGCTCTCTGCTCCTATTGACCACATTCTCTTCTGCTTCTGCTTGCGTTGTCCATCCCCAGCAGACTGCAGGGGTCTGTAAGTTTGCCTAAAGACATCACAAGCCTCATTACATGGAGCAGTTTCTGTGTGCTAGAGTTTCTTTGCTGTATCTTCACCCAGACTGAATAGCAAGACAGGTTATTTCATCCACAAAATCAGTTTTACTTTTCTCAGAATGGGTTTTAGCCTTGGAGTAGTAACAGTGCAGGCAAGTATTAGCTATATATAGCTGAGAATTTTTATGCCTTTTTTCCTTATATCATATTGATATGAACCTGGAGACTACTTAATAGTAAAATCCTGCTTTTTGGATAACCATTGAGGATGCAGAAAGTTTTTTGTAACTCCATAATAATTTTTGTTGTATGATTAGATAGTTAACCTATGTCCCTGCAGGAATGTCGGACACTTGTAATCATGGGGTCGCGAAAGCATGTATAAACTGATCTAAGCTGCAACCAAGCTAGAGGCTTGTCGAAGGAGCTGGAAATGTGGAATTATCTCACCAATTTCAGTCCAGAAATTGAGTAATCTGTGGATGATTTTGATGTTTCTGCAATCCACATGAACGGAGCAGATTTTAATTTTTTTCTTGCCACAGTCAACCAGATCATAGAATTAGTATGATTAACCAGTCAACTGAGGGAAGAAAATAAATCTTCAATGTTAACTGACTGGATAAACTGTGTTGGCATTTTACTTGAAAGAGTTAAACCCACATAATCAGTATTAAATTATGGTGGGAATTTAGTATCTTTTTATAGTACAAAAAGGTGCTGTCAGTTACCAGACCACCTGAATTAGGTGCCTTTTAACTATATTAGATTTACCTATAAATACAAGGTACATGCAAAAGAACAAGTGCAAGAATTTAACACCTAAAAATCAGAACAATAAAATTCTACTGAAAAAAACCCAACACTTGCTAAATCCCATAACTTTCCAGCAGATGGCATGA
Source organism: Jacana jacana (assembly GCA_013400555.1). Taxonomy (NCBI): domain Eukaryota; kingdom Metazoa; phylum Chordata; class Aves; order Charadriiformes; family Jacanidae; genus Jacana; species Jacana jacana. The sequence continues at coordinate 22,330 of VZTM01023857.1, read as the reverse complement.
GTATTTACCTAGAAAGCAAGGATCTGTGTAATAGAGATCCTGTTATATTTCCAGAGGTAACAGATGTAGCAATTAATGGAGCCAAGAATGGTCCTTATTACATTTAGGCTTTTTTTTTTTACTACCTAATTGTTTTCATCAGCACTTGAGGTTTTTTGTTGTGAGGTGGAGCTCATCTAGAGATCCTCTTGTATGAGCAAAACCAGTCAGTTTAATACCATGACTTACATCACTTCAGAGTTCCCGAGTATGAAGACAGCACCACTGTCATGCCGAATGCCTGGTCTAGTGATTTGCTGCGGTACTGGGGCCACTTTGCCTAATGCTGGCAGTGATTGCTGCTCACAAAGCGGCATGGCATTTTGAGATCATTGTGGGAAGAAACGTAAGTTAAAACAAGATGAAGGGTCTTAGCAGACTTCGCTTCAGCAGAGACACTTCCATGTTGGATTTCTTTATTATATAATTCAAGTGCAGTGAAAATTTTAAATCAGTTCACAAATTTAATTATGCAGTATGGGGGACCGATTACATTTGCTATGGCAATATTTTAATTTTGTGTAGAGTTACTTTATTAAGCTCTCAGTTTGGTAAAGCAGTGCAAAAACATAATCACTTCTTGTGCATCTGAAACTTAATTGCTTCCTTATGGAAATCTCTCCGGGCAGCAGCACAAATACACCATATCAAAATTAGAGGACTCACAAATTCGAGGCAACTCATCAGAAGCTTAGTCCTAAAATAGTTTAAGTTCCCTGCATTTAAAGTCTCTTTCACTTCTTGTGGAGCCAGATCCTTTTGAATATTCCACTACTATCTGTAGTCTCAGGAGAAAATATTACAAAGAAGCCGCTAGAAGTATTTTAATGGACTTTTGCATGTGAACAGTTTCTTCACCAATTATCATGGATTTTTTTAAAAAAACTAAAAGGTGCAGGAAACAATGCTCTCATTTTCTATACAGATACTATTAAGGCTGTTCTAAATTATTTTCAAGGTTACTTTTAGTAGTCCATTTGGAAAACACATACACACACTCACTATTTACTATGTTTTCTATACAATACTCTGGATTTACAGCTCAGGTAAACTCTGTTGGAACCTCTTTGTATTCTCTGCCACAGAACAGGCTGTGATTATACATATTCATAGTCTGTGCTGCAGTACACATGAAGGGTAGATCTCCTGCCAGGAGGTGCTGTATCATGGCATGACACTTGCCCAGCAATCAAAGTATTAAACGCTGCATTACTGTAAGCGCTACATCCATGAAAGACTACAAGAGGTGGAGTTCAACTGGCGTCTCTATGTCTTTTGGTTGACATCATCCCCCTTTCACCTTTATACAAGCAACATCTGTTCACTTGGTGAAAAGGGAATGTGTTGCACAGTTGGCTCCTTTGTACTACATCACGGCCCCCTCGCCAGAGCCATGTTAATGATGAAAAGGAAACACAAAAGAGATTAAGGAGCATACGTTCTGGTGATAGTTTTATATGCACTCCCACAGACTTACCTTTCAGGTTTCAGACCATCGTTCACAGATGTGCAGACTACTTCATCTGTGTTTCATGCGTCCACCTTTAAATGAGATTATATTAAATGACTATCACTGAGTAAAGTATATATAATATCCCAGATTATGCTTCTTTGATACTTGCAATACCCTAATATTATTGACAGTATTTTTAATAGGTGGATGGATGTGCTATCTGTGAAGCATTTACTAATAAAAGAAATGCAAAAGTATTATGCCAGGGAGAGATATGCTGAGGTATTATGTTTGCCTTTAAACCACCTACCTCTGAGAAGCGGGCACATCTTTCAGCCAGAAGCGTTACATAAACAGTAATGCATACAACGAACCTGCTTTTCACCATCTAGCATTATTAACTTATGAAGACAAATCTGGAAACAAACAAGCCAGTGTTACTTAAAGTAGATTTAATGCTACCTTTCCTTTAGAGGATGCTGCCCAAATGGCTAAATCCTTTTTTTTAGCATCTGTGAGTGTGTGTGTCTGTGCTAGAGGACAGCTCTGTGGGCTTGTGCATCTACCTGCATGAAAACTGTAGCTGCTGCTGCTGTGCCACTATGAAGAAAGATTACAAAACAAAGGATTTGTCTACTGTGATATAATTTACATTGTCCATGCTAATCTTCCTGATGGGCACCAGTATAGTTAACTCTACATAATACTTCCTTCAGTAGTAGACATATCTTGTTCCTTGCTGCTTCTCCTTATGTTTTAATCTGAGCAGCAGGCTTAAACTGGATTTATTTTTGGCATAGCCACTAGCTGTTCTGTGATACTGGACAAGTAACCTCAGTCTGTGAAACCTAGTGTATGTGGCTGTGGTAATATATCACTTCCCTGAATAGTATGCTGCAAGAAATTACTACTATTATAAAATACTCTCAGATCTTTGGATATAGAATATTTATAAACAGACAAAATTAAGTAGGTGTTTATAGAGCATGCAAGAATTCAGTATCTGCTTTCATTATCACCTCTTTGCTTATTCAGGCTGTTCCTTTTCATGCTGAGAGAATACTTCCTCATCTAGTTTCCCAATTTTTTAAATTTTTTTTTCACGCGTGTGGGTACAAAATAAGAAGATACTTGAGTAGTTTCCAGACACTAAATATTATAACAGACAGGTGACATAAAAAATTCCTGTCACCAGACATCTAAAGCAACCTGACAAATATTGTTGTACTAGGTTGGCTGATCATTTTGCATATTCAGGTGCAGGAAGAGTCAATATTGCATACTTGTGTTTTTTAACATTTAGACCAACTTAAATATTTAATAAGCTAGTAAGGACTTGGAGAACCATGTGGTTTGATACATTGGCTGGGCAAAAGTGCTGTGTATCATCATATCAGAACAGATTTTTGTACCGGCAGTGAAACTTGGAACAGCTTTCTGTGGGCAACTTCTTTAGCTGAGTCAGGATGGAATCTTGTCAATAGCTTCCCACACTGTCTCACTTCACCACACCACAGTGCCTACATGTTTGTGGTTAAGAAGAAGTATCATCTGTCTCTTAGTTAGACAAGATTTAAATATAAAATTTACTTCCATACTTAAGTAATAGCCTTTATGCTAAATTAGATGTCAGATTGGTAATGCTGCCTCATAGGCCTCTTGCACTCTAATCTATTCCCAAAGGTTTGTTGTGTTCATTTTTTTAATCGATTAAGTAATGACATGTAACTTTTAACACTTCACACTTCACTTACAGACAGTATTTTTGCTGAGGAACAGATATCAAAAAGTGTTAGATTTGTTTTGCAAAGCATTCAGAGATAACTACACAAATGTGAAACACGAGTTAAATTTTGTTTGTACAATTGTTTAAACAGAGAATAAACTCCCAGTGTACAACCTGGCTCAG
>VZTM01023856.1:41206-67283 GCA_013400555.1 Jacana jacana | reverse complement strand
CTGATGCCATGCAGTTTTCCACAGTGAGTTTGCACACATTCATAAAACTAAAATAAGGTCCCTGCAAGTTCTGAATTTATTGGTTTCTTATGGCAAAGTCCGCTCTGTTCTACAAGAGAAGAAAAAATAATGCTTTTATTGGCAGGGTGAAGTTCTTACAATCTGAATTCTTATAAGCAGACACATTGTACTGCTACCAGGATTTTCTTACACAGAAAAAAAAGCATCAAAGATCTCTCCTTCCNGTATCAAAGATCTCTCCTTCCCTCCCACCAGAGCCTGATCCAATTCCACCATAACTTAATAGACATCTTGGAAGCTTAACTGAATCAAACTTTTTGAGGATCTCACGGTATGTGTTTAATATCTCATTAACTATATCATGAAGTGTGTAATGTATTTGACATCAAGTCTGTACCTACGTTTGCCATACAACACAGAATTCTTGTGTCTCCCATTTTTTTCTGAAGACGCATGTCACATTTTACTTAAAACCTAGTAACAAAAGATAATTCAGTAAATGAGCTTGACTGTGTGGACAGCCATTGCTACTTTCAAACCTAAATAAATCAATAAATAAAAATAGTATTATATTTTCCAGCTACCCTAAATAGTTTTATGTGTCATTAATATACTTTAAAACTGTTTTTAACCATATCAAGAATTTAAGTGTGGTCTCTTAAAACTTTAGATTATATAAGGATTTTGAGCATCTATAATTTTTTTTTCCCAAGGAAAAACTTAGTTTTAAACTTTCAAAGCTTCTGCTTTTCACAGAGAGTCCTTTCTTTTTTCTGCACACAGACTTTGTAGAAATCACAGCTCATTTCAATGGAAAGTAAAAATGCTGTATTCCTTACACTTTGAGCTTCTAGACATCTTGCTGAGACTGTCAGCATCAGTGAAATAGTGCTAATTTCATATGTGGATATTAACTTATGAACTGAACTAATTGCCAATGCCAATTCATTTATAACACACAAAGCAAACCCTTATAACTTTCTTCTGCCTCTACTTCTACCTAGTCTGCTTTAGTAAATGATACTGAGAGTATGAGGAGAAAGGACTACAGAAGGAATAACACAGAATCGTATTATTTACTAAGTCTATGTTCTTTGTTAGAGATTTTCTGTGCTTGCTAAAGTATCTTCTTGTTTGGTTGCAACCACATGTTTTTTCTTCTCTTCCTCTATCACAGTCTGACTCATCTGTTCAAACAGCTTTGAAATCTTGGCAAATCTCAGGTGACTCCGAAATCTTCGTGCAGCAAAAGCATAAAGTAGAGGGTTAATGCAGCTACTGATGAATACAAGTGCTCCAGAAATGTACACTCCTCTGTCTACAATTTCTTCCAGTGCCAAAGACATTTCCTTGCTTGAAAGTTCTACCTGAATTGAAATAATATCTAGGATGTTAAAGAGATGATGAGGGAACCAGCACAAAATGAATGCCACCACAATGCTGGCAATGAGCCGTTCTGATCGCCGCTTAGATTGGTAAGTCATTCTGCTTATTCTTCTTGCAACACATATATAACAAGTGCAAATAATTAAAAAAGGGATTACAAACCCTGCAAGAGTCTCCAGCAAAAGATATGACACTTTCTGCTCATTAGAAGAGTAGTTGCGACATGTGCATAGCAGTCGCCCATTTGTTTCTTCTGTCTCTTGAAATGGAATGACAGAAATGCTGAAAGCAATAGACAGGAACCAAATGAGGAACAAGATTAAACAGATCTTCTCTTTTGTTTTGTATCTCTGAATTGTAAAAGGGTAATACACAGCCATTAACCGCTCCAGGCTCAGTGCTGTAATTAGAAATAGACTAGCATACATGCTGCAGTAAATAATGAAAACCAATATTTTGCAGAAGATGACTCCAAAAACCCACGAGTCAGCAAAGGAGTAAATCCAAATTGGTAAAGTAATCAGTGCAAGGACGTCTGCAATAGCCAGGTTCAAGATCAGCAGGACTGAAGGAGATACTTGCTTCATTTTTGCACTAACAGTCCAGATGACGATGCAATTTCCAGGGGTCCCAATAATGAATGACAAGCTCAGTATGATGCAGACCACTGACCTCACAATATCCCATGTGGAGTGGGTACTGCTTTCCTCAGCTTCACTCATTCTGGAAATCCTTCAGTTCTTCTTGATTGCCAGTATCCTCAGTGCTTTGCACTCTGCTTTTATTCTGAAGGTGTTAGTGAACTACTCAAGAGAAGTAGATTCATATGGCGTATGAGCTCACATCCTTNATACTGAGAGTATGAGGAGAAAGGACTACAGAAGGAATAACACAGAATCGTATTATTTACTAAGTCTATGTTCTTTGTTAGAGATTTTCTGTGCTTGCTAAAGTATCTTCTTGTTTGGTTGCAACCACATGTTTTTTCTTCTCTTCCTCTATCACAGTCTGACTCATCTGTTCAAACAGCTTTGAAATCTTGGCAAATCTCAGGTGACTCCGAAATCTTCGTGCAGCAAAAGCATAAAGTAGAGGGTTAATGCAGCTACTGATGAATACAAGTGCTCCAGAAATGTACACTCCTCTGTCTACAATTTCTTCCAGTGCCAAAGACATTTCCTTGCTTGAAAGTTCTACCTGAATTGAAATAATATCTAGGATGTTAAAGAGATGATGAGGGAACCAGCACAAAATGAATGCCACCACAATGCTGGCAATGAGCCGTTCTGATCGCCGCTTAGATTGGTAAGTCATTCTGCTTATTCTTCTTGCAACACATATATAACAAGTGCAAATAATTAAAAAAGGGATTACAAACCCTGCAAGAGTCTCCAGCAAAAGATATGACACTTTCTGCTCATTAGAAGAGTAGTTGCGACATGTGCATAGCAGTCGCCCATTTGTTTCTTCTGTCTCTTGAAATGGAATGACAGAAATGCTGAAAGCAATAGACAGGAACCAAATGAGGAACAAGATTAAACAGATCTTCTCTTTTGTTTTGTATCTCTGAATTGTAAAAGGGTAATACACAGCCATTAACCGCTCCAGGCTCAGTGCTGTAATTAGAAATAGACTAGCATACATGCTGCAGTAAATAATGAAAACCAATATTTTGCAGAAGATGACTCCAAAAACCCACGAGTCAGCAAAGGAGTAAATCCAAATTGGTAAAGTAATCAGTGCAAGGACGTCTGCAATAGCCAGGTTCAAGATCAGCAGGACTGAAGGAGATACTTGCTTCATTTTTGNCTCTTAAAAACATATGACCACATCTGGTAGTTCCTGTTGGTTCGGAAGACGGCATTTTTGCATACGGGGCAAAAATAAAAATACAGTATAGCACTTGACTTTGCTTTTATTTACACTTCCATTGCATTTCAGCAGACTTTAAGGCATGGTGGTGGTGGTCTTTCAAAAGTGTCCCAAAAGACTTAAAGAAGATTGCTATTTTGTTAAAGTTACTAATCTAATCAAGAGCTATGAAGAAAAAGAAACCCTCTTATGCTATTCCACTCATTTGTATCAATAACTCAACATTTTACTTTACAAAAACCAAAAAAGAGGAGTGGCAGATAAATCACAAATTTGCACTATATGTTTGACATGAAATTCCATGCCAAAGCCTGCCTTCATGTCATCTTCTTAAATTCAACAGAAATTTAATCATGCTTTAGAAATATGCTGGCATAAAGGCAATTGACATTTGTCCTATAGTGAGACTGTCCTGATACCATGAAGTGGGTGGGATTTGTATTTCTAATGCTCTGGGCAGTTGCAGTCCTTCAGCCAAATAATAACCATGAGAATAGTGTGGATATAGGGCTACAGAAGGAAATGATCCGTGTCAGACAGAAATACTGTTCTGCTCTGCCAGCAATGGGCTATGACTTTCTCTCCTAGGAAACTTGGTATTCAAATCCTGTGTGAATCCTAAGTTCTTCAGCGTCTGGCCAGAGAATATGAAACTGTTTTGCTATCCTGATGTTAAAACATCTTTTGAAGTCCATTTCTAAAAAGTTAAAGGAGGAACTAACACAGCAGCACCGACAGAAATGTTTGAGTCACAGAAGTGAAAACTGGAAGGGTATTCTCCATAAAAAAGATGCACCCAAAAAAAGGAGTTATGGATAGCTCACTCTCTTAAATTTAACATTGTGATACAGATTATTTCCCTAAATGTTGAGGTAGAATTTTACAAACCTGGCAAATGCAGTACACAATTTTAAGTTAAAAAGTACCTTTCACCATGCAAAAGGATTGGAACAGCACCACTCCTAAATCAGCTTAGTTGGGTTTGATCTTGTAAGAGTATAATGAGATCAAAAAGCAAATCCAGAATAATTCCACTGAAATCAAGTATTATATCATGAAAATACTGTTTGTGTAATAAAGATTTTAATTCAGTTTTAATCAGATATGTGATTCCAGTTCCTTTTATTTTTAACTACATTTAATACAGATTGGGTAGGGGAAACCCCCACATCAGTTCTTTGTACTCTAAAGGGAATTTCTGAAAACCACTTGAAAAAATCCAGTAATGAAAGACAGTTCTTGGCAATGTCTCTCCTAACGAAATCACCTTTATACACATCATTAGTTCTCCAGAACTAACTTTGGGAGGGTTTTATTTATTGCCAGTGGCATAACTAAATTGAATTAAGTTGCAAATTTTCAATTTATTGGAAAAAAAAATAGAGGAGAGACACCCAGTACCTCTTGTCACACGATGTCACAGGAGAAGGTAGGTTCACTAAGGTAAGGCCTGAATCTAGATTATGATTATTACATCATGTGCTGATTATACAGCATCTGTCCTGATCTGCAGGGGTAACAGATGACTGTACATAACTAGGCCTAGGTAACTAACGGCTCTACAAATTCTGCTTTCTGCTGAAAGCTGTAATTGCTAAAAGTTCTGTGTAACAATAAGCTATGCTAGCTGCTTATCAGTATTGCTAATTACTGTGCAATGCTGATAATTATTTTTTTTTATGTCATAATAAAGCTCTAATTGTAACTACAGCCCTGTGGCCAGTCCTTATTCTACCAAAAGAACCTGCATGTACCTGTTGCACTGGTGTGACATCTCTGTAAGACTTTCCTCCTTCAACCCTTACTTTTGGTGCAAAGAGCAGTTGTCTCTTTGCACAATTGTTGATTGGTATCAGTATTAGTATAGTTCTAAGCCAGTGGTGAATGGATCTGGTTGAGCTTCTGAAGTATCTGTCCTTGCATTTTCCAGAAACATGTTTCTTCAGGGGAAGCTTGCCTGCCAGATAGCCTCTAGCTGTATCTTTCATTTAAACAAGAAAACAAATGAATCTCTGAGTAGCAGCAACAGCCTGGGATTTCACATCTCAGACAGCTGATGAAATGCTAAGACTTCTTTGAATAAGGCTCTGAAGACAGACTATTAGACTTAATATCACAGATATTAGAGCTACTGTTAGCTAAGGAGCATGTTTCTGAAGAGCTCTGTGTGCCTGTTGGACTACTGTGAAAACTTCAGATTGTGTGTAACCTGTCTTTAATAGTCTCTAAAAGTGGCTGACTGTTAGTTGTCAAATTTACACTAGCAGTACACAAATTTTATGGGAAATTTAACAAATATTTCCAACAAAAAAGGAATAACATGCTAAACATAACAGCAGCTACACGGCTCAGTACCTTATTCATTCCAGTGGCCAAATGTGGGTGGGTCTTATAACGTATCAACATGCAATTGGACTTCAGACCTCATAAACTCTCATCTGATTCTATTAACAGCAGTGAAATTAGGCTGCATTCCTCTGAAAAAAAAAAAGTCTAAATCTATCATGCTTTTTGTGTGCAGGCATATTGTATGTAGTGCAACAGTTCAGTTATTGACATGGGAAACTTTCTGTTAAGTCTGTTACCTTTAGATTGGCAAGAAACTTCTGAAAACTTTCCAAGCTCAAGAATTCTGTGCTGTGCTGAGAAACATTTTTAATAGAAATTGCTTTGGCTTGAATATTAGGGGGATGTTTCATTCATCCTTCCAATTATTTATTTTCCTTTGTGTGCATGCAAGACCTTCCCTCTGGTGGTTGGTCTGTAATTTACTGAACATTTTCAGACAGCTGTTTGGAGCACTAAATGTAAATTATAATTGATATTTCCAGCATTTGCATGTTTATTCTGAGAATCAGACTTCTCACAAGATGCAGCGAGTCCTTGTGCTAACAGCCTCTGCTCAAGGTGCATCCACACCTCCACGCAGTAACAGTATGCCTGTGACAATTCAGAGTTTGTCTTCAGAAGGATCCTCTGGGTGTTTATCTACTAAGGGATTGTAGAATGATCATAGAATCACAGAATTGTCTAGGTTGGCAGGGACCTTTAAGATCATCTACTCCAACCATCAACCCAACTCTGATAAAAAATCCCAAACCCAAAAAACCTGCATCCCTAAACCATGTCTCTAAGCACTACGTCACCCCTCTTTTAAATACCTCCAGGGATGGTGTCTCAGCCACTTCCTCAGGCAGCCCATTCCAAGGTTTAAGAACCATTTCAGTGTAAAAAGTTTTCCTGATATCCATTCTGAACCTCTCCTGGCACAACTTGAGGTCTTTCCTTTTATTCTATCACCTGTGACTTGGGAGAAGAGACCAACCCTCCCCTGGCTGTGCCCTCCTCTCAGGGAGTTGTAGAGAGCGAGAAGGTCTCCCCTCAGCCCCCTTTTCTCCAGGCTGAACACCCCCAGCTCCCTCAGCCACTCCTCATAAGACATACTCTCCAGACCCCTCTCCAGCTATCATATATCTGCTGAGCCCCTGGGAACAGATGTTAGTAGCCTTGTTCGCCTGCCAATGCTGAGGGGAGGAAGTTACCAGTCTAACCTCCTCAGTCCTTCAGCCTTGAAATGAGGCTGTACTTGCAGGATTGCTATCGCTGTCTCAAAACAAACTCAGTTCAATGGTGCTACTAATGAAAGTGGGAAAGTGGGAAAATGGCATACTTTGCCTTAATCAAAGAATTATGTTCGTCAGTTCATAGCTTCCTTGATTACAGGAGGGTCTCCTCTATAAATGGCACTTCACGGAAGTGCGCAGCAGCTAATAGTGCCTCTGCTCTGCAACGACTGCAAAGGAAAGTGCAGTGTAGGAAAAGTCATGTACCAGACATTTCTAAGGCCATGCAAACACTTTTTGTGGCAGCAGCCCATGAGGTAGGAAGTACAAACAAGAAGACTCTCAGTGCTTCTTTATCACCATGGAAAATAACTTAGTGAAGAGCCGCCCTGGGATCGGTTCCAGAACATAATAAAAGACTTGTACCTTGCCCTATAAATAGAAAGTTTGTAATACTCTGCTGTGTGTATTGTTGTTAATCAGTATTCTAATAATAGTACAAAATTATATCCCTTACCCAGCTCAGTAGTGAATAATGATAATTTTTATACAATTGCCCAGAGAAACGATGTCCTGTTTGTTATATTCAGGGAAAAAGGCTTTAGAACTTGTGCCCAGAGGAGCGCTTAGAAGGCCCCTGTTGTACGTGCATGCTTACCTCTTGGTACTTTTCTTACCCAAACAGAATGATCACAGACAATCAAAACATGTTTCCAGCAGTTGCAAAACTATTCAAGTATATGGTGAAATACTTTTCTTGTACAACCAGACATACCAGGTTGATGAGTAGAGGTGCTAATTAAGATAGTGGAGAACTATATTTATTCTTCTGACTGTAAACAGGAATATGAATAACAATTATGCAGAGATGATGGGAAAAGAAGTATCTTTTCTCAACATTATTATGAATGTATATAATTTTAATTAATAATTAAGCAGTACATAGTACAAGCTTTGAAACAGTAAATGTAGAGATTTGCTACAAATTAAGGTGAGACTTTGGCCGGTCCTGAATCTGCCTTCATTAAGTTGCTATTTGTAGGTGTTGCCAGCCAAAACCCCTACCTGTACAAGCACATATGGCAGCCCAATTGCTATGGAGTAAATAAAAGACATTTTGATATACGGTTTACATACCCTTCCTTTTGAGTAGTACATTACTGATAACAAATGGTGCTTGGATGATTTGCTGCCAACAGTTACTTCATGTTTTATTTTTTTCTTTATTTAGCTAAACATCAGCTAAACAGTCCTGTCATTGCTGCCTCATTTGCGGGGAACGTGGGTAAATATTATATTACTAGAGGATCAACGTGTCTCTTTGATATTCAGCAGTGTAATGAAAGCAAGTCTTTAGCAGTGCAGCTCTTGGTGAAGGGTCTCTGATTAAATAACCACAAACCTTTACTTTGCCGTGTATGTGCTGCGCCACAAGCAGTGGCTGTTGCTCTCTGCACTTAAACCAGGCACACGCTATTTCCTACCGCATACTTTCAGGTCGAAGGATCTGCCCGTGTAGTTACACATTTTCAACGCAGGGCGGCACTGGGGAGCCATCGGTTCTGCTCTGGCTGAGACTGGAGGCGATGGGGGTGTAGCCTTTCTCTGCTTGCGGCTCATGGAGTTCAAGGCTGAGACCCATAGAACTGATTCTTTTGCATCAGAAAGGTTAGATGATTGTGACTTAAATGTAATTAGTTTCTAATTTATTGATAATTTTATAGATAAAAATCACAATGTCTTTTCTGTCTTGCAGATCATATAATTTTCTACATACTTCTATTTCTATTTCTCTTAGGTCTGTGTTGCACAGGTCCATTTCCAATGTTATAATCCACTCTAACTAATATAATAAGGGCAGCTCCCTTGCAACAAAAATAGCTTGGAGTCTGATTTAATTTCCTATGCCTCTAAACTAACACAGTTTGGAACCTTTGGCAATGATATTAACAATTGTTCCTGCAGTGGAGTGTGTTTCCATAGTCTCTCTGAAAAGCAGATCAAATGGCAATCTCTCATGCTGGGAAAAAACCCTGCTCAGCACATTTGAGCAGCTTCCGTGTCTTATTTAATTCCTATGAATGATTCTCCATTAAATGAAGCAAATACTTTCACTGGCAGAAAGTGCTAGCACCATTTTCTTACTGTAAAATCTGATTATTTATGGATGTTAATACAATGTGAGGCTAATAGACTCCACAGTCATCTAATCTCATATTATCCTCACACTTGACTCTTGAGCCTAATAACATGATCCGGGTTTAGGCATTCTCATTGCTGATGTTGAGTCAGACCAAAAAGTCCTTTTAGCCCAGTATTTTGTCTTATCTGGCAGCCAAAAGCAGGTGTCTAAGGAAGAATATAAGAACAAACCATGTGTGACTACACTTGCCCCCCATATTCTCTGGCACTCAGCCAACCACAGCTGAGCTGTTTCCTAAGCCAGGTACAGTTTCTCTGTGTTTAATAAAGCTTTGTGGACATTTACTCTGTTAGACTTCCTAAGTCTATCCTTAAACTCACCTAAACCTTCAGCACTGCAGTGTTGTCACATGCTGTGCGAAGAACCACCACCTTTTGGTTGTTTGCTGGTCCCCTGTTAGCTTCATCCATCTCCTCACAGTTCCTATGCTGGAAGAAACAGTGAATAGTTGATCCCTATCCATCCTTTCCACAGTCCTTGTCTGATTACACCCTACATCTGTCAGTCATTTCTGATTTCCAGACTGAAGAGTTCTTGCATACATGACCAATCCGTATATAGAAACTACTCCACATTTTTCACTGTCCCTGTTGCCTTTCTCCCTTCATTCAGTTCTTTTATACTCTCTCCGAGACAGAGGAACAGACTTCTAGAGTTCAAAAGTTCAATTAAACTGCAGTGTGATGCAGAGGGAAAATGAAACAAATCAAGTTACAGGGCAGTCTAAGACCCCTCATCTCACATCTGCTTGTTTCACCTTGCTGCAGTGTAAAAAGGACAGCTTGGCTGTCTAAACTTAAGCTACTGTCAAAAATGTCAGGTCTTGAAAACTGGGGATTAGTTTAATTTACATTCAAACCACAAAAATAATAATTAGCTATTTTTTTTCCTTAATGCCAGTCTGTGCTCCAGCATTTAAAGGACTTTGTTCCAAAGGTCACTGTGTCAATCTTCATTTACTCCAGATGCCCCACAATCATAGAAATCCTCACGTGATGCAATTACCTTGTAATCCTTAAACCACGGGTTGTCCTCTGTCTGGTCGGGCATTACAGGCCTGTTTGCTGCGTGTGGATGGTGCTTAAAATGTTAAAACTCAAATATCATTTAAATATGCTGTTACTTGGTATTTTATGAAAGGCAGTTTTAATTGTGCATGTTACTCTTTCTCAATAGAGTTGTGCCATTATGCCTTGAAGGGTATCTTTTTAATGTGTGTTCTTTCTCCACACAGCAAATGTGTGACTACTTTTCTCCTGATTGCTGTTTTCCTGTATTTTGAGTTGCTGTGTATTGACCAAGTCGTGCACTATCTGACCACAGTATTACTGAAACCATTGCTATAACTCTGCTGCTTTGGTTCCCCTCTGGGTTAGGTGGAAATACTTCATGTTGGCACAACAAAATGGTTACTAAGTGCAATACCCAGAGTGCTGGGTTTTAGCACATTTTGAGGTCTGTTACTAAGTGAAAAGCAGACTACAAAGTAGGGAAATTATGGCAGGGGTCTTGCTAGGCGTTGCTGCCAAGTATCAGCTGACCAAATTATTAGCAGGTTCCCCTCCCCACGACAAATGACAGATCTAGTCACAAACTTTATCCAAGTTCTAGTCCTCTGATTAAGGTTTTCAACAAAGTTAGGCTGAATTTATGGTTTAGGAGGTTTGCTGGGTTATCGTTTATCATCATGTGATGCTATCTTCTATAAGAAGACAACACTAAAGCACATAAAACCAGAATTTAAACAGAACTTAAATTTTGAAAATTCTTCGCCTTTCTATGCTATATGAGTCATATTCTGTAAGCATAACAGAAGAAAATCAGTACTGTCTAGCAGCTTGTGGAAATGATGAAATAGCCAATAAATTAGTGCAAGACAATTGAGATCGTGTTTTGAGATGATTTTTTTCCCAGCTGATCATGGCATCTTTGCAGCCCAAATTTATAGCAAAACTGTTTTCACGAGTTCTATTAGGATGAGGTCCAAGTAAAAAAGTTGAAATTGCCTCATAATTTGATACCCTTTAACAGGAAATCATAAGACCTATTTATCTGCCACGTGAAAGCTTGTATAACTCTTGCTTTCATGAAAGAATTTGGGTTTATGTCACATGATAGCAGTACCCTCTTCCTACACTTCAGCTTGCAATTGGAGCAGCTTCACTTCTAGCTGCCAAACACTGATAGCCAAAGTACTTTCACCATACTATGCAGAAACTCCTAGGAGTGTTATTCTCGTAACGTACTGGCGATGTAGCAGGGCAGCAATATTTAAAGCATCTCAAGCTGTTTTTAGCATTAATATGCTTTACCAAAAAGAAAATAAAAAAATCCACTAAATCAATTTTGTCAAAATACTATGTCCAGACAGCCTTTGGCAAGCTTCCCCTTTCTAACATGTCCACAAATGTCTTCAAAATACAATTTTGCAGTTTAAAACATGTTCACTGCTCCCCTGTTCAAAAGGACCTTTACTCAGTGCTAATCCCAGAAAGGGGTTAAATAAATGGTGGAATTTTATTAGAACTGTTATTTTATATTCTCCTTGTATTACACGCCCAATAGAACTATCCGATAACTGTCCTAAGCTTGATCCTAGCTATGATCTGAACAGAATTAGAATAATAACCTTCAGAAGACCCTTCCAACGGTGATTTTCCTACAATTTTATTTTTGTGCTGACATGTTTGACACCGCCTGACACAATGCTATTTATGATGCCAGTGATTAAACCGTTTTCCCATGATTAATCATTCCCAACCACCTGTGTCCCTCAGTCTAGAAGGGAACTCTGTCCTTACAGGAATCATCAAGCCATACTGAACTGAACATGCCCAAGGGATGGGATAGTATCTCTGCAAAACCTAGATGCATTTGTAGGCTATGCATCTCTCTTTGGAAAGCGGTATCAGCCAAACAGCAGAGCAGGCCTTTATTTTTCAATTGGATTGACAGTCAAAACTCAGATCCTAACAATTAATTTTGTTAATCTTCTTTGGTTTTTATGTTAAGAAACCTCAGTAAAATTTGGGTCTTTCTTACTTGGTCCTTAACTGTTGTCAGTTTTCCTACTCATATCTAGTTTTTAATGGATTTAAAAGAGAAAATTAGTGGGTGATTGATGTTACATCTCCACATCCAAGATGACTGTTTGCCTTATAGGTGAATCTCTTAGTGGGACTGGATACTCATTTCAGATGCAAAGAGCCACAAAGATTAAAAAATAAACCTTACATATCCCTTAAACTCTCATCAGTTCATTTTTTAATGCACCCACTAAAGAGGAACTCTCAAACTGCTTCTTACAGGCTGAAGGGAAGTGTCTCAATAAATATGCTTTTCCATCCTTCAGTGTTTGAGCAACTTGGCACTGAAAATGAGTGAGTGAAGCTTAATCTAAACTAGATACAGTCCAGCGTTCCCCTCAATAAATTACTGACTGACAGCAGTTTCAGTTCTTCTGCTCACACTTGTGTTTCCAGAAATGCATTCACTTTGTCAGTAACCAGGTGGACCTAGTAGCAGTGGTGTTATGTCTTTTCAGAAGTAACCTTGAGCTAGCTAATTTCTTAAGCCCGGCATTTCTTAGCAACTCCCCTGACACTCTGCCCAACTGGGACACCAGGCAAGGTGTGACCCTGGATGAAATAGCTCATTAAAGAGATGAATAGTGGTTTCCTTGTCTTTTCATTATAGATGGGCTAGAATCCTGAGATGCTGCTGTTTGACTCACGCCACATGACAAACACGATTTCTTCTGCTTTTTCTGACAAATATGTCACTGTGCCCTAGCCACTCTAGTGTCTTGTAAGACACGTTAGCCTTATGATACAGCATACTGAATTCTGCTGCTTCTCACCTGAGAAGTATCTTGCCTGCAGATCAAACCCACCCTGTTAGCTATCTACCTCAGAGGGTGCAAACAGTTTCTCTGCACAGTAGAAGATGTCAGGTTCTACCACTCACGCAACGTGCTGAGAAGTTGTTGTAACTTATGGGAACTTGTGCAAGACACAGGCTGTCCCCGAGGGCTCAACCTACTCAGTTTTCATCACAATATAGGTTATATTTTCAACTATTATTCTCATATATTCATCTTACACAAAACTGTATCTCCCCTTTCCATCTTTCTGTGCCACCTTTTGTTTCTTAATTCCATATTTTGCTTAGCTTCAGTTTCAAAATTCTTCAGTGATCCAGGCCCAAAACACCAACTATGAGTAAATCTTGAGTAAAATTCCCGGTACCTTCATTCCCAGCATCTTGCTAAGAATTTATCACTCCCAGATTCTAACAAAATTCTCTTTGACTGAGCAAGAATTCTGCAATTCAGCTTGTTAGTTAGATCCTCACAATTTACTATGAAGCTCTATTACGTGGACGGTTTACAAGCAGAAATTGATTTGCTTTAGCAAAATGTGAGCCAAAAGAGTAATGATCCCTATTATATACATTAAAGGTCTGAAGATAGGAGAGATGACAGTGATAGGATCTATTAATCGTGGATATCCTGCCTTGGGAAAGGGCTAGGCTCTGATGTTCTAGGTGGATATTCATGTAAGCCTGCATTTCAGTACTCTCACTATCCAATTGCTCTCTTCCTTTCTCTCTGGCCCTGTTCTGCACTGTGAGCAAATTCAGCTTGAAAGAGACTGAGGAACTGATTTCAAGTCTTGCTCTGCTCTCTTAATGCTAGTGAGCAGCAGCATGGGGAGCAATACCATGTGAACACAGGGCACTGAGGAAACAGGCAGAAGGGAAAGGAAGGGATAGTATCTTTGCAGCCCTGGTTCACTGTGCTACTGTGCTTACATGCAAGTACAGTTTGAGTTTAAAAAGTATAGTTTAACAAGTGCAGTGACTTTCTAAAAAGTCTGCTAACCTGTCGAACACTGGATTTAAAGAATGTCTTTGCTAAAGTCAAGAAATCAATACCCTCTTTAGGCAGTACAGAAGCAAACCTCTCCTCTGGCTAATTGAACAAAACTGGGCTATAAAATGTATGGAATATTTATGGACTCTGAAGAAATACTATTACATAACCCACTGTTGGTATTAAAAAACCAACAACAAACAACCCACAAAAAAGCCTTCTTCCAATGCACACTCAGCTCTTAAGAAAAATACATGTTTACCACTGCCCACCTTTCAGGTCAGCTGAAACACATCAGTATTATTACAGGTCAGTTGCAACTGTACTAAACCTAAAATACATTGTACAGGTATGACTGGCTTCAGCTGGAGCTCAAAGCATTTTTCAGAAGGAAGGGATTAAACTTGCCTTTTGCCTCCTGTTTGTTTTCTTTTTTTAAGTTCTGATGTATGTTAAAAGAAAACCCAATCAATTATCTGGATTTATAGACAGTGAAGAGAGATCATATTGGTGTTGTGTGATTTGATTTTAGTGCTGCTTTTTCAAAATAAAGTAATGTTTAAACAATGCCCAGGATTCCTACCAGTGCAGGAAAGCTTAGAAGGGTAAATCTGTTGGATCAAGGAGCACTGGAAATCCTTGTGGTACTGACAGAAGAATTATTAGGGGAAAAAACATCCCAGCCCTTTAAAAACAAAACAACTGTATTCTCTAATCATAGAGTCATCTAGGTTGGGATGACCCTTGGGCTCATTGAGTCCAACCATCAGCCCCACTCTACAAAGTTGTCTCCTACACCAGATCCCTCCCCCTACACCCCCAACACCACACCCAAACTACTCTGAAACACAGTCAGGGATGGGGACTCCACCCCGTCCCTGGGCAGCCCATTCCACTGACTGACCACTCTTGCTGGGAAGAATTCTTTCCTAATGTCCAGCCTAATGAAGCTTAATGAAACTGAATGTGTTTTTCTGATTGTGAACTTTATGGAACTGGACTACTTCAGGCAAACTAAACCAAAATGCATCTTCCCATCATCCTTATACCTGTGTACGTTAGGTTTGATCAATGCACGGGTTTATGGAGGCTTCTGGGAAGGCCTGACTTCTCACAAGTTCTTTCCTGGCCTTGGGTGCGAGTTCAAAATTGTGCATATGAACATAAGTAAGTTATGGGCTGGTCTGTGATGTTTGGGGCTTGGAAGGAAAGAAATACCACAGATCTGTACTATAATACTTTCCAAAGACAAAGTGAATTTTGGGGAATTCAAGAAGCAATGGCATACTGATGTCTGCAGGAAAAAATGAAACGGGCAGTGGATGCTCTCTATAGACTCAGTAACAAGGAAGATGATTTAAGCAAATCACTCCAAATTGACCCAAATGTTATTTCTTCTATGCATGATAATAAACATCTTATTAAATCTTTCACCTTCTTTCTTGTCTCAGAAGCTTCTGCAAGTGTCCATATTCTCATTCTCATTTTCATTATGGTTGGATTCTGGGTTGGAGGGACAATTTGTATGGGTGCAATTTCAAATCCAAAAATTAGGATGACTGGTAAAGTGTTGTGAAGTGGTAAAGTTAAGATAGCACATTTCTGAAAGACATGACTGATGATGACTGTGTTCATATATTCTGAACCTGATAAATTCCTGAATGAAAGGCAGTGACAATGGGGAAAGTGCTGACGTGGGCTTCTGCCTACAGTGTAGATCGGTGCCAACACTTTGGTTCTCCTCACAGCTTTCTTTGAAACTTGCTGGTTTTCTACCAGCGTGTCTACTCAGCACAGTGATGTTTGGGGGTATTTGAGCCAATACAAACACTACTTAAGTGGTGAGCATCAGAAGCAAACAGAGAATTCTGTTCGATGCAATAAAAGATGTTTAAGTAAATATTAGATTTCTGGAAAGGATTGTTCCTTTTAAATAACCAGTGTGAAAACTCATATTCAATTCATGGCTTTTGTCAAGTTGCCAGCACAAGCCCTCAAGGAGTCATAAACGTAATATTGCTGATATTGTAGTTTCTGGTGTCTAATATAGTTTATTTCTAGGGTGGGCTTTTCTGAAAGAAGTAAAGAATATTTTCTAGGAAGACTGATTATGCACATTTAAAAATTTCTCTACAGTGATAACGAAGTGGCCTCTGGAATATGGATAGGGATTTTTTTTTCACATAGAAGTGAAAGAGGTGCAGTACATCAGTTTTGAATGTAACAACTTTTTCATTTCTAGA
Organism: Jacana jacana; assembly: GCA_013400555.1. NCBI lineage: Eukaryota > Metazoa > Chordata > Aves > Charadriiformes > Jacanidae > Jacana > Jacana jacana. The sequence goes on along the minus strand of VZTM01023856.1, from coordinate 51,122 downwards.
CAGCTTTGGATACAAAACATATGAAGGAAGCAGAATACAGCATGTACTTTGTATAATAATAACCTTGCTGGCATTTACTGGCAGCCCAGGCTTCTAGTGGGTTCTATTCTTTCTTGAATTCACCTTGGATGATGAGCAGCAGAATTCTGTGTGGCTACACATGGTCATCTTCCAGAATGGCTGCTAACCTACAAAAGCCCTGCTGTCAAGTCATTCTTTGTGGAGAATGAGCTGGACTGCCCTCCTACCAAAACAGCACTTAGAAATAGTTAGGCTAACTCAATTAATACCGGGGCATCATCCACTGTAAAGCAATACTAAGCGACTCTTCAGGGTGTCATAATTCCTCCTGTTTGTTGGTGCAAGTGACAACTGGCCCAGGCATTCAATGTGGAACCAGAAATTTGCTGTGCATATTTACACAACCTTATAAAGGCAAAGACCTTACTTCACTTGACTTTTGAATGTGAATGGTCTTGATTTCCCAAAAGGAGACAACAAAAGAAGTAATTAACATACACTACTGTATTCATCAGCTGAAAGACACAGCCCTTATCTAAAGAGCCTGAGCTTGCAGAGCAGGAGGAATAGCAATTATGTGCTTTGCAGGCTTTCCTTGAGGAGCAAGATGGATGGGTTTTCAGTGAAGTGTGAAGATACTCTCAGCTGCCAGAACAGTACAGAGATTTACTGCACCTGTCTTTGGGACAGAGGTTTGTGAGAAATATTAATATGGTTTGAATCGAGTATGGAAATGTCTGTTTCTATGTATCGTGAGCAGATTCAGTAAGGCAAGGGTTACAAAAATGACACAAATGTGATAACCAAGGACAAAAATAAAAGCAATGGAACTGTTAAAAACTGACAAAAGCAGTGTTTACATCAAGAGCAAAAGGCCTGTGCTCTGAGAGGCCTACAGCAGAAATGCCTTATCAGCAGATCCTCCTGGTGACAGGAAGATGGCAACAAGTTTACAGTAAGTCATACAGGTCATTCCTCTTTCTGTTAGCTCAGCTGGAAGACAACAGGCAGTGAGCTTGGCCAAAAATTTACAAAGAGTGAAATAAAAGTTTGAGACAAAAAGTATCACATCATAGTAACTCACTCCTAAAAGGCACAGAAAATCTGTATGAAAACCGCTTTGCTGCTACCCAAGGGATGTACTGAGGACACCTGGCATTGATAGAATCATTCTGGTTGGAAGGGATCATCCGAGTCCACCCATCAGCCCTACTCTACCAGTTCTCCCCTACCCCACATCCCCCAACACCACATCCAATCTACTCTGAAACACAGTCAGGGATGGGGACTCCACCCCCTCCCTGGGCAGCCCAGTCCAGGCTCTGACCACTCTTGCTGGGCAGAATTTTTTCCTCATGTCCAGCCTAACCCTACCCTGCTGCAGCTTGCAGCCATTCCCTCTCCTTCTATCGTTCATTGCCCGTGAGAAGAGACCAGCACCAACCTCTCTACAGTGCCCTTTCAAGCAGTTGTAGAGAGGGATGAGGTCTCCCCTCAGCCTCCTCTTCCTCAAAGTAAACAACCCCAACTCCCTCAATCGATCCTCATAAGCCTTATTCTCCAGGCCCTTCCCCAGCTCCGTGTCCCTCCTCTGCCCTCGCTCCAGCCCCTCCAGATCTCTCTTGTGCTGAGGTGCCCAGAACTGGACACCAGACTCAAGGTGTGGCCTCACCAGTGCTGAGCACAGCGGGACAATCACCTCCCTAATGCTGCTGGTCACACTATTCTTTATGAAAACCTCATGTCATAGCACAAGTGATCCTGGACCGACACCTTGGACATCTGCATTTTGGGGCTTTTGAGTACAGGGGCATCAGAAAATGACTCAGTGACTGAAATCAGATTTCCATAAATATTGTTTTATTCTTCCATAAGGTCTTTCACTGCATTTTGTAACACTGAGTTCCTACACCAGGATCACTGTTGCAATAGGTTTTACAGTCATACTTGCACACCCTGTAGTTTGTTTTAGTAGGAGGTCATTTCAAGTCAACACTTGCATGGTGACTAAGCACCTGTCTTTGGGACAGGCCTTTGGGTTTGCTGGATGTTGACACCTTCCAGCAAGCTGTAAATATGCAAGGTGTGGCAGCTGCCTTAGAAAAGGCAAGTCTAGATTTAGATTTAGCCTTAGCTTCCTTGAGTCATTTGTTGCATTTTCTTCCTCTGTCTTATTTCAGGAGGAGATGTGTCCTCCTCCTTCCATCTCAATGCCAAGCCACCCCTGTCACTTCTCTAAACTCCTGTCAATAGCCTGTGTACATGCTTTACCTGATTCTGCCTTTATGCACACCTTTTTGAGTTGTCTTTCTCCAGGAATTACAAATGTTTTTGAATACTAAATTCAGTGAGGTGAGAACACCTTACAGTGTGTACAGCTGGTAGGAGTTACCAAGTCAATGAGAAGTAGTTTTCTGCTTCTACTTGTCTCTGACTTCCATGTCTTAATTTGTAGTGCTGTTCATCCTAGTGTATTAACCGTTCAAGGTAGGACAATTTCTGAAAATTAGTCAACACACTGAGGGATGTAGGAAGCCGTGAAGCAGACACCACAGTGCCCTTGTTGCAAAGCAGCCCTGTCAGACAGACAGGCTTATATTCCTCCTGGTTTTCAATAACTGTAGTTACAAGCCTACCTTTTCTTGTTATGTGTATAAAGGCCCAGTGAATTATTTCAAATCTTGCCAAATGCCTGACTTCAATGACACTCTGGACTGTCAGTTTAGCTGTCAGTTTAGGCAGGCGTTGCCTGAAGTACAGCTATGCCCATAAACTTCTATAGCGGGCGCCCAGTCCCTCGACTGCGTAATACTAGAATTCCCAGCTTTGCCAAGTATTTTTGGTTTTCCTTAAACCGTTCTGACCACCTCCCTTAGGCACTACTTGGTTTTACGCACAGGCTTAGTGCCGCGTACTTCGCCTCAGAAACCCCCAGGATCACGCAGCTGCCGATGTGGCGCTCAGGGACAGACGCGCCCCTCCCGCGGCCTTCCCTCCCTTGCCAGCCGCCACCGGAGGCCTCAGCCTGGTGCCTCCTCGCNTGAGGCCGGGGCGGGCGGTGGTGCCGCACTCTGGCGGTGGTGCCGGCGGAGCGACGCGGTGCGTCCAGCGGCTCCAGCCCCAGGGTTATGCGCTGGGGTGATGACCCCGCCGGCTGGCGCTAGGCTTCTCCCGCGTCCGGGAGGGACCCCCTTCCTCGATTTCCTTCTCCTCCTCCTGCTGCTCTGCCACGGCGGAGGCTGTCTGCCGCGCCGCCGACCCGCAGGGCCTCCCGTAGTGCTGGGTAAGAGCCGGGGGTCAGTGGTGAGGGGATGCGGTGGTGCGGGCGCCTGGCCCCGCAGAGCCTGGCTGACCGTGGTCGTCTCTGCTGTCGCCTGCCCCGGCAGGGAAGCGGTGGGAGGCCCGGGCCCTCAACTTCCCCGGTGTCTGCGGAGGGCGGTGGGGCTGGGAACGGAGCATCTTCCCCGTAATTCTGTCCCGGCCGCAGGGGCTACGGATGCAGGGCTGGGTCGGGGTGTGTGGCACTGGCGTGCTGGGAATCTGGGGTTGGTTTGGGGTTGGGGACAAGGAGGCTTGCCAAATACAGCCTGAGCGCATTCACCGGGACCGGGCCTTCGGGTCCGACTCGGTACGGACCTGTCGTAAAGCAGTTAAAATCGGGTGTGGAAGGAGGAGCGAGTGCGTGTTGGGGCAGCCAGACCACCAGTGCGCCAGCAATAATCGGCCTGCTTCGTTGCATAAGGTAAAAAACGAGTACTGATTGCTGGCCTGTGGTCTGCTCACCTGTTACCACAAGAGTTTGTGCCAAATACGTGGAGAGAGGTAGTCATAGAACGGTCACTAATATGTTAGAGGCTTTTAGTATCTGTTGATAAGAGGAATTGTGAATAAATATTAAGTGTTTTAATAACTTGTCTACTGAAATTGTAGTTCTTAAGTATTCCAATGCATTCGTTGCGTTTGGTGAGATGAATGTCAGTAGTCAGTACTGGGTATGTGTTCAGTACACTCTTATTGTGCAATTAACCTTGCTCATAAAGATGGAAATAAAAAGGAAAAATACCGGGGAAAATTATAATCGCTGGCATGCTCAGTTTAAACTCCGCTTACTTGTAATAGTTTAGGGCCTGCTGTTGACTTTATTACAACTCTTAGGATCTTCTGACATAAAAGGGTAAGCACTAAACAAAAACTCTCAAAGATGCTGTGTATTTTGGGACCACCATGTACAAATTTAGAGTTCTTAAGAGATGGTTGAAATAACTGAGAGGATGTAGATTTGGGAGAAGAAACCACAAAAGGATGTCCTAAGAGGCTGGAGTTAAAGTTTCAACACAAGTTCCTTGACTTCTGCCTGCGAAGGTTAGAAGGAGTTTTTTATCCCATCTCTCCACTCTGTAATGCTGGGCTTTACCAGTAAGCTTTGCACTTATTCTGGTGCAAGCTTGTTGATGACAAAGGTGATAGCCTTTTAGGGCTGATCCAATATTCAACTCTAGCTACGAAGGAATCAAAGAAGATTTAAAAGCAATTGACATAAAGGGATAGTGACTATAGAAGCATGGAGTTACTACTGAGGCATCCACTGTAAGTGTATCTGTACTGCAAGGATGCTTTGAAAAATCCATGCCTGATCTACATCTTGTTTTCCTCTTTCTGGTAAATACTGTGTGGCCGAGCACATGTTCATCAGCAAGTGGTTTAAACAACAGATTTTCTTGCTGTTGGAGTAAATTTCCATCAAACACTACAGCACTTGTATCTCTTGCTATCCTGGTCAGTGTCTGTGTTTTAAAACCTGCTGTTTTCTGCTGCACAATCCTGGCTGTCCAGAAAGTGAAGATTCAATGGGTTTTCACAAGTTATTTTTCTGTATTGTTTCTGTGTTTGAGAAAGAAGGTGCTCCTAGGGAGTGATTCACTATAACTTACTATTTAGTGTAAAATACCATGTTTTCTTGATGTATAGGGATGACTGCAGTGGTAAAAACACCTGCACTAAGAGTTTAGCTTCCATTAGGTGTGACATGGACAGTGAAGGTCAAACAAATAAAGGAGAGGAAGGAGTGACTATCGGTCACTCACTGGTTCTGTATGAAATGTTCTCATCTTGATTCTAGTTAACTTTTCATGACCTTTTCTTTACCCTTCTTGCGTATGTGATGTTTGAAGATAAGCTTTTTAGGAATTACGGTGGTGAGGATGGTAGAAGGGTTTAGGGAGGTTGGCTTAGCACAGGTGTTTGGGAGAGGGGAGAAAAACACACATTGCCCTGGAACCACGACTGCGAAAGGAGGTGGGATAGGTGTTTGTGGGGCTGTGTTACACAGGCCAATGCGAGCCTTGGATGGTTTTGGAGCCCACAACGAGGGGGGATACAGAGTTGATCCTCCTCTCTTACCAGGCTGGTATCTAGACCCTTAACTCTTATGTGTTCAGGTTTTATATGTTTTTGTCTTGCAGTAAATGTGGTCTCATGATTTAATTATTCACACTTGGTCTGTTTAGAGTTTTAAACCCTGAAGTACAAAGGGGAGTTGACAAGTTTGGTGTTATTCTGTGCATGGCAAGTTGGCCACCTGATCTTAAGGAGTAAAGAAAGAAGGAATGCTGTTTAAAGGAATTTTGTCAACATAATGGTCGTTTCATAAATGTTTTAGACCAGTGATGGTCACAAGACATAAATTGCTCAAAATTTTTTTGTGTGTTGACCCCACTTGGAGTTGCAAGCTGTGCTTAGCCAAGTAATGGTGGAGGAAGTAGAGCAGTAGTTTGCAAATACAGCTTGTTGCTTCTATATGGGTAATGTTCTGCTCCCTAGGTACTTGTGAAAATACTGCTTCTAGGAATCTCAAATGTGAGAGCTGCCTGAACACAACCTTATAACTGCTGGCTGTAGCTGTGGTGGCAACAGATCTCAGATTTGTAGAGCCCCCCTAACTGGCTTAGGTGAAGTGTATTTCTGTGAAACGTCTAAGGCAATCCAGTAGCTCATTACTGTTCCCCCAGCTTTCCTTGTGCCTGCTTCTTGGCCCCTTTGTGGAGTCATTTCTCTTGCAAAAAGCATGAGAAAATCAACTTGAGGAATGTGTGATTCATTTTGTAGCTGAATTTCCTTGGTGGAAGAGCTGGCACAAGGAATGGCACTGCTCCATTTGGCTTATGTTATTTTTTTTTTAAGCTGATCTTGGCATCATCAAATGGTGCTTTAGTAGCAGGAGCTCCTGTGCCTGAAGCTCCTATTTGTACATCCCAAGAGAGGAAGACCAAACTGACACAGGTGGTAATTGACAGCAAAATATTGCAATGGGATTGCTCAATTTTCCCTGAGATCTAAATAACAAAGCATCAAAGGATATTGCTATAATAGTGGCACTAGAGAAGAAACACTAGGTAAAAGTCAAAACCTTACTCCCATGGTCCTGCCTGAAGGCTTGATAGTAAAGACACAATGCTCATTAAAATGTAAGGTGATTTTTCTTCGAGTTCCTCTCTCAAATGTCTTTGTGGAAAGGGGGACTGCTGAAGATAGTGAGTTGCTTTTATGACTTTTTAAGAGCTTCCTATTCAGCAAGGGCTATATATTCACACAGGAAGATCTCCTTTAAGAACCAGGACAGACTACTGAAAAACCTCTGCTCAACTGACAATACCTATTAAATATATATTCCATGCAAGTTCTTCGGCATATCTGCTTCATGGTTACAAGCAATTATAGTATTTTTGCACTTCTCTTATCAGTTTGGTTATATATCCAACACACTTGTCTTCCAATGCTCACAATAAGTTATTCTATTTTCTTTGTTTTCTCATGTAGTCCATAAATAATCACTGAGTACTATCTTGTGTCTTATCAATTTTGGGAGCTGATAACCTGTCCTTATAAGATCAGTGGTGGATTCACTGAACTCTTTACCTTTTAGAGCTGACTCAACACAATTACTATAGCAATGTTCTGATACCTTCTGCAAACAATTTGTTAGGTACTTGGCTAAAGTTTTCTAGAAGGACACCTATATGAAGTTTGTTAATAATTGATTTACATGCAAAAGAGGTTTGTCTGTGAATTCCTGCTGACTGCTAATTGAGGCGTGTGTTTGTATGGTCAGCTGGCTAGATGTCAGAAGTGAGTTAAATGTTTATGCCTCATGTGATCTGAGGTATCTGGGAGTATCATGTGAGACGTTGTTTGCTTTCTTGTTCCTAATTTTAAACCCAAGCCTTTTCCGTGGCCAGACTTTAAAATTAGTTTCCCTGAAAGCTTAGTTCATTTTGAAGGAAGACTAATTCATAGAACCAAAAAGATGATGGTTATTTGAGGAAATTATACCGGTGAAAACTTTATGGTAGTTGCATATCCAAAGGTATATGCATTTCAGATAAAAGCAGTAAGAAAAGAACCAAACGATTGCCCCTTTGCCACACAATAGCTTCCCCCCCAGTTATTATATACACATTCTTTTCTCCAAATGAAACTTTGAATCCCCTTATTCATGACTTTTGTTGAATGGTTTTATATCTTTGTTTCCTGAGCGGTATTAAGGCCAGTGGCTTCCCAGGCTGCGATTTGCTTTCTGTCTCCTACTGCGAACTGTGAAGTTTGCATCAAGACTTAAGGATAAGGATAGGCAGGACTATCAGTCTATGCTAAAGCTAGTTACTGTAGTTCCCAGACTTTGCCAAAAGTCTATAACCTCTTTTAAACTCGCAAATGAAGTGTGCTTTTCATGAGCTTTAATCGTACAGGAACAAGTCCCAGAGGGAGATAGTTTTGTCAGGGTAGTTGACATTAAAAAACAAAATCCACTAAACAACCAAGCCCCCAAATCAGCAAAGGATGCTCTAGTACTGGATGTGAATTGGATACTATAATACTGGAAGTGAATTGGGCTCATCAATGGATTGGAATGAGTTCTGTTGATATTACTATCTTTGTAAAAACTGATAATATAAGAGAACATTTGCATCATAAAATCTGATGGAAATACCTTTTTCTGCTGAATGTGGGATCTCCTTCTATTCCCAAATGTCACAGTTCAAAAACCAGTTCACGTGTTGCACAACTGTGAATTAGGGAAGCAAGGGTACTGCCTGAGACCTCTTCTTGAGCCTCTAGCTTTAACTAGTGCTGATGCATCTTGCAGAACTTCTCTTGCCAGTTATTTTGTACATCTATGGGGTCAGTCTGCAGGCTTAGAAAAGCAAGAGCTTTCTATAATGTTTTCAGCAAAAAGGCTTAGAAACCACGGAGAGTGGTGAGAGGATGAGGAGAAAAATTACTTTCCCCACAGATGCTTTCTGTGTATGGCTTGAAAGAAAAGCAATATGTTTTTTCTACTGCTTTCAAATTTCATCACAGAAAATTCAGGAAGGTATGTCTTTATCCTACAGGATGGATTGTCAGTGTGTTTTGGGTTTTTTCTTAACCTATTACTTATCAAAAAGCCACTAAGTAGTTTTCCAGCCAAAATGTAAATCATTAACACTTAAATTGTGAGGGGTGAGGACTGAAGATCTTGCGTGTTTCTTTCCATAATATGGGAAATCAAAATTTGACTTTTCCCTATAATTTCGTGAGCCCTCTTCAGGTTGCTCAATATACTATAAGAAAATAAAACATGAGCTGTCAATTAGTGATTGACTAATTAGATTAGTTTCACTGTTAATAAGCAAATGTAAGCCTGAAAAAAAACCCCAAACCATTTCTTTTGGTGTTGTTAATCCCTTCTTTCTAANTCTTGGCCCAAATGGAACTTGCCCCCCCCCCCTTTTTTGTTGTTTATTTAGAATTAAATAAATTGCCACTTTTTAACTTGTTCTTCCTTATCCCTTGGGTAAAAATTGGTTTGTAAAGAGCCTCATATTCTGTTCTAGTTGGACACAGGAGCACAGCCTCTGTCAACAAGTAGTTTGAGGATAAAATATCTTAAGCAAATTAAATTTGCAGTTAATCTAAGATCACTGCAATAAGTCCAAGTGAGACTTTGTAGAGTTTCTTGCTTTTTCAGTACTCTTCTTGGTAAGTATATCTTTTTCAGTTGTGAGTCTTCCTACCCTGAGCGGGAGGGTTTGAGTACTGTGTGGAAATGCCAGGAAGTTCTTAAAAGTCTAATGCTCTAGATGTTTGTTTGAGTTTTTGAAAGGTATCTTTGCTGGAAGAACATTTTTACCCAAGGAAATGAGATTCTGGGGTAAAACAGTGTCACTCTTCTTAGTTTTGCATTGAAACTGAAGACAAAATCAACCTGTTCTGTCCTTGGCAGGTTTGTGGCTGAAACTGGCCAGTCATGAATAATATTTTGATATATTAGAATTACATTCTGTTCCTTTTCTAATTAAGAGCACTGATACAGCAAAGGCATGAGAGAACAAGCTGTTGCCTTACGGTTCCATAAGCAATCAGCATTTTGTGCGGTTACGAGACCGAACTTCAGTAAGCCCTTTCTAGGGTGTGATGCAATACAGTCATCTCCCTTACTATGTTTTCCAGTATATCAGAGTCCTTGAAATATGGCCTAAAATAAACCGTGGTCAGCTACTGGGTCTTTTAACATTTCACTTAAGACTGCAGAAATACAAGCATTAAAAAGCTAATGAGGAAGTAGGGGTCGTTAATAAAGAAATCCTAAGGTGTATCTGTTGTGGTGGAGCATAACCTGAAGTGGCTGAAACTTGTAAGAGTGTGGTTACCCAGGTCTATATTTAGTCAGAAGTTTTGTCCTTTTTCAGTTCTGCAATAAGTGTTTCTCTTGAAAGCATACCTGGCTTTCGAGTTAAATTAGATGTTCCACTAAAAGATATTGTCTCCTTCTTTAAACCATTTCTAAGTATCAGTGTGCTGTAAAACTTAAAGAATTTTGATTAAATACTTTACTGAAATGGGGATAGGAGGAAAG
>VZTM01023856.1:30844-41181 GCA_013400555.1 Jacana jacana | reverse complement strand
AGGAGGAAAGAAAATCTGTGGGTAGGTCTGCGTTTAAAAACCATCAAAATTAAACATCAACAAATGAGTAGGATACACTTAGGCACACCCAAAAAGCTGTGCTGAAAGGGGCAGGGAGAACCCTTAACAAGTGTCTACGTCCTGAATTTTTCTATTGCAGAGAAACTTTGCAGTTACTGAACTATCTTTGCTTTTCTGGCTCTTGAGGGGGGAAAGTTATTAAACCTAATAAATGTAAGAAGTTTCTCTGGAAACTTGCTGCTGAAAATTGTAAAAATTTTTAAAGCTTATTTCAAATTTAAAAATTATTTTCCTTTATTTTTAATGAGAAAGATAGGAATATTACTTCATCAGAGTAATACTACCATTTAATATGTATGCCTTAAGAATAGTACCCAGAGAAGGTGCATTCCCTTCCCTCTCAAGTGTTACTGATGTACCATATCCAAAAAAAGTGAACATCGGTAGTTTGCAAGCAACTGTTCACAGAGAATACAGCCTTGCAGGTGCTGTTGTAATTCCCTGAAGAAAAAAATTCTTCCAGAAAGATTCAGTTTACACTTTAAAACACAGGTAATTTTGATAATGTCTGAGGTGATCTGTTTTTCATACCTGTGGGCTAACAAGACTTGTTCCTTTATAGTCTGTTCTTTGAAGTTATGAACTGTTGATCCAGAATTATTCTGCATGGTTGTTCCTCAGTTAATAATTTTGAAAAGCTTTATTTCAGTGGAAAAAGTGCATGTGGTACTCTGTTCTTGTGTAATGTTTTTTATCCAGTTATAGAACTTAATGGTATCACTGGATGCAGTGATATTGCACGTGGGCTGTGGTGGTAAGATGTGTATGCTACAAATGTAAAATGTTATACATGTTAAAGTGTCTCCTTTTTATATCTTTCAGTTCCAGGGGACTTAGGTAATCAGTTGGAAGCAAAGTTAGATAAGCCATCAGTAGTCCACTATCTCTGCTCTAAGAAGACAGACAGTTATTTTACCCTCTGGCTGAATTTGGAGTTGCTTCTGCCTGTCATCATTGACTGCTGGATTGATAATATCAGGTAAGACCATGAATGTTGCTCTTTGCAGTTATCTCCTTTCCTTAGCCAGACAGGCTTTGTATAGAACGGCTGCCTTGAACTTTCTTTTCTGATTGAAGACCAGTAAGATCTGGAATTCTGCTGGGGAGATCGGCATGATGAACCCAAAGATGTGGTTCTGTTGCCTCACTGATGAAAAGCGGAGGTTCTCTTAGTTTCTTCCACTCTCTGCTATTCTCAGTTTGGGAACTTACTAGACACTTTGATAAGCTTATCAAAAGCAGAACATTTTCTGCTTTTTCTGATGTGTGACTTAAGTTTTGACCAGCCATGGGGCAAGGAGGGACAGTGGGCAGCACAGAGGGGACAGGCAGGATGAATGTGAGCTTGTACTTTTGCTAGCATTGTGTCATTAGAGAGCAGTCCTAGGGGCAGCTGAGACACATGGGGTCCTTCAGGGGCAGTCTTGAATTCTTTCTAGAATTTTGGTTTAAAACATTGCCTAATTTGAAGCTTCCAGAGTATTTAATCTTTCAGTCTGTTTCATTAATGTTACTGTAAAAATCACAAACATTTGCTCTGTGAAAGCAAATATTTAGCTTATGCAATTTAAAAATACTGTGTTGGCATGTTGCTCTTTTATGTGCATATACCAAGCTGTTGTGTAGCTCTACCTCTGCTTTCTCTTGCTGTACACCTTACAGGTTAGAGTTCTTGGTATGTGAAGATTTGAGTATTGATTCCAATCTTAAAGACTCCATCTGGGGGTAAAAACTTGCATTCACAAATGGCAAGTGTATTGATATGGTACTAAAACCAAACAAACCCCCAGCAAAACTAATAATAATAATGATTAAAAACCCCTGACCCAGTGCTCCAGATTCTTCATATCTCAAATAGATTTGAAAAATATCTACAAAACACTGAATACCTCTGTGTTTCCTGAGGTACTAATTGTTATCAGTCAAGAAGTATCAAGTACTCCCTTACGCTGGTATCGGTGTTAAAAGTAATCCACTTCTGTTTGACTCTATCTAGGAGAATTTTTCTGATATCTGATTTTACAGGTATTTTATCTTTTGCCACATTCTTATGTTCTTGAAAAGCCTTTGCCATTATGTGAAATGGTATAGAACTATATAAAGTAGCTTATATTCTAAAGTTGGAGTTCAGCTACAATTCTGTAGACTCAGTTTTATGGAGAAGATAAGAGTCAGATTTTGCATGTAAAGCATTAAGTTAATTAAAATAATTGTTTGCATTGTGTAACCTCTTAGCCATTAGAGTACTCTTATGTCTGCCTGTTAGGTTGCAAGTTTTTTGTTGGTTGTTTTTTTTTTTCCTTCTGGGTAATGACACTTGAAGTTCTTGTTGCTTACTCAGGATGCAAGACCCAATGTAGCTGAGAGTTGTCATGTGGTAGTACAACACGTTTCATGATTCTCTCTTTTCCCCTCCCCCAGGCTGGTATATAACCGAACAAGTAAAATTACAGAACCACCAGATGGAGTGGATATCAGAGTCCCGGGTTTTGGGCAGACATTTTCCTTGGAATTCCTTGACCCAAGTAAAAGGAGTGTTGGTATGTACAAGCTGTGTCTGAAGCAGTTGTCTCTCTACAACTGCTTGAAAAGGACATTGTAGAGAGGTTGGTGTTGGTCTTTTCTCAATAGCAATTTGTGATAGAACAAAAGGCTGCAACAGGGTGGTTTGGGCTGGACATTAGGAAAGAGTTCTTCCCAGAAAGAGTGGTCAGAGCCTGGAATGGGCTGCCCAGGGAGGGGGTGGAGTCATCATTCCTGACTGCTTAAGAGTAGATTAGATGTTATGTTGGGGGTTCTGGTGTAGGGGAGAATGTTGTAGAGTAGGGCTGATAGTTGGACTTGATGATCCCAAGGGTCTTTTCCAACCAAAGTTGTGCTCTATGATTCTAAATGGCTTGTCATTTGCATAAAAATGTAGGAAAAATCCTACAAAAAGCTACTGGAATGGGATTTCAAATTAGTTCTGTTTAAAAGTAGGAAAAACTTTTTTTTTTTTTTTTTTTTTTTTTTTTTTTTNAACTTTTTTTTTTTTTTTTTTTTTTTTTTTTAGTAGTAGGTTACCATATGGCTCACTTTGTGTTTAAGTGTTCTCATTGCATTGTTTTGTCTATTGCTTGGCCTAATTGAGACAAGAAGGTTCTGTGTTATTTACCCTTGTGCCAAATTTAAGTTCTCTGGGTGAAACTTAAATAGGCACTTTGAAGCCAGGTATTTTTTTTTAAGTTATATAAGTTGAATAGAAGATCATGTGACTGAAGTTTGACAAGCAAAACCAAAATAAAAGCATTTAATTTTGTCTTAGTTCTGAATGAGGTCCTGCACCTGGGTCATAGCAATCCCAAGCACAAATACAGGTTGGGCATAGAATGGGTGGAGAGCAGCCCTGAGGAGAAGGTCTTGGGAGTGATGGTGGATGAGAAGCTCAACATGAGCTGGCAGCATGCACTGGCAGCCCAGGAAACCTAGGCTGCATCAAAAGAAGTGTGTCCAGCAGGTCATGGGAGGGGATTCTGCTCTGGTGAGACCCCACATGGAGCACTGTGTCCAGCTCTGGAGTCCTTGGCCCAGGAAGGACTTGAACCTGTTGAAATGGGTCCAGTAGAGGGCCATGAGAATGCTCAGAGGGCTAGAGCACCTCTGCTATGAAGACAGGATGAGAGCATTGGGGTTGTTGAGCCTGGAGAAGAAAAGGCTCTGGGGAGACCTTCCAGCAGCCTTCCAGTATTTAAAGGGAGCTACACAAGAGCTGGGGAGGGACTCTCTTTCAGGGAGTGCAGGACAAGATGAGGGGTAATGGTTTGATAAGGAGGGGAGATTTGATGAGATCTCGGGAAGAATTTCCTTACTGTGAGGGTGGTGAGAGCCTGGCCCAGGCTGCCCAGAGAAGCTGTGGCTGCCCCATCCCTGGAGGGGTTCAAGGCCAGGCTGGATGGGGCTTTGAGCAACCTGGTCTGGTGGGAGGTGTCCCTGCCCAGGGCAGGAGGGAGTTAGAACTTGGTGATCTTTAAAGCCCCTTCCAACCTGAACCATTTTGTGATTCTATGAGGACTTTTTTTGGCTTTAAGAATGAGTTCATGGGCTTGAGTGATACAGTACCACACTCAGTAATCCCCTGTTACTGTCAGAACAATTGGATTATGCACTTGCACTGCAAAGGATTTCTGCATGAGTGTGTTTGCAGGGGTTTTATATAGTGTTTTTGTGGAAGTCCTTTCGGAAAACACTGAATCTGATAACCTTTTGTGAGGAGTTGTTAGCTGAAGACTTAAGTAATTTAGCAATCAGAAATGGACTGAGCTTCACATGCTTCATAGTGTGTGTTTCTTTTCCGTAGGGAGCAATCCACAGAAGGGCAGTAATGTACTGATGATCTTCACCAGATGACTCCTGTAACTAAAACAGACGTATTTAAAATTTCTGATGTTCACTTCAGGGACAGTGTTTGAGACTAATGTTCTGCTCAGAACTTAAATATGGCTGTGCTACTCAATGGGGTGTTTTGACACTTGATTCTTCTGTTACTGGATGCATTGAATTAGGGAAATACTTATCCCGTGTGTCAAAACTTGTAATGTATAACATGTAGCCAGTCTGCAAATATTTCCCTTCTTTGCTATTAAAGCATTATGTTCAGTCTCAAGCCTCAGTCCACTACCTGATAGAAAAAGGGTTTTGGGGTAATTTCCAGAATTTTGCCCTGGGGTAACTGTAAGCAATTTTTTTCCAAGAATAAATGTTGAAGTCCAGGTCAGCTTTTATGAATGCATTACGTACCCTACCTCAAATTAATTTGCAATTAACAAAAGCTAGGGCTGTATTTTAGTAGTTCTGAGGTGTATTCTTTACAGTTCAAGGGTAAGACAAATTTCTGCTGGGAAAAACTTCTCCATCTTGTATGTGCCATGCTTTGCTGCCGTAGTTATTTTGACAGATCAGCCAACTAGTATTAAAACTACTTACTGGTATTCTGTCACTTGGGGGGCAGTGAGCATAACTCACTTTAATATGCAGCTTTCCAGAGTGTCAAAAAACTAAGACCTCGGGTTGCACCGGGGAGGTTGATTGGATATCAGGAAAAATTTTTACACTGAAAAGCCTATTAAGCCTTGAATTGGGCTGCCCAGGGAAGGGGTTGAGGCCCCATCCCTGAAGGTATTTAAAAACAGGTAGACTAGTATTTAGTGACATGTTTTAGTGATGCTTTTATCAGTTAAGTTGATGGCTAGACTAGGTGATTTTAAAGATGCCTTCCAACCTAGAAAATTCTATGATTCTAAGACTACAGTTTAATGTCCATACATGTGATATCAGAGATAATGCCTCCAGAACTTTATTTTGTGATAGTGCCTGATGGCTGCTCTGAATGTTAATCTTTTCACTCTTCTGCTTCTCTCTTCTCTGATGTTTGCAGGCAGTTACTTTTACATGCTGGTGCAGAGTTTAGTAGATTGGGGCTACAAACGTGATGAAGATGTAAGAGGAGCACCTTATGACTGGCGAAAGGCACCAAGTAAGTAACATTGCTGCTTGAACAAAATTTTGACTCCTAGCAATCCCCTCTGAACAACTATAATTTAAAACCTTAATTTTGACTAGTTCTTGGAACCTGGATACTCTTGGGCCCAGGTGAAAGCTTTGTGCTGTGGTTTCCTGTGTTGCTTTAAACAATTTGCTACTTGAAGGCTTGCTTAAAAACTAAATAACAACAAACCCCACACACCACCAAAACACACCTCCGCAAAACCACACACCCTTCCCAATTAATACTGGAATTTCTAAGCTCTGCATTATTAATTTCACATACTTGTTAAAAAAATAACCTTCTAAAAAGTTGTGTTGCAGTTCAGCATTTACAATTGGTAGTGATAACTGTGTAACCTGTGTATGTTTACTTTAGATGAGAATGGAGACTATTTTGTGGCCCTTCGCAAGATGATAGAGTTAATGTATGAGCAGTATGGAAGTCCCGTTGTCTTAATTGCCCACAGCATGGGGAATATGTACACACTCTACTTCCTCAACCATCAGACTCAGGATTGGAAAGACAAGTACATAAAGGATTATGTGTCATTAGGTGCTCCATGGGGAGGAGTGGCTAAAACTCTCCGTGTGCTGGCTTCAGGTAGGTTATTTCAGGGTTTGGAATGTATTTATGTTGTCAGTAGTACAAGATACCAACTAGATTAATTGTAAGATTGGAGGGTGTTTAAGTTACTATGAAGTTAAAATATTTTTTTTGTAAGTGATGGCAACTTGCTGCTCAAAGCCTCGGGACCAGACTGCTTCATGTTCATGGGAGTGCTGTAAGGCTTATATGCCTTAACCAGGAGCTGCATCTTGACCTCTCCTAACCTCTTTATAGCACAGTCAGCTGTTTGGCCTGGTGTGTTCTATCACTTCTGCTGCCAGACTGATTTCTCTCTTCAGGATTGCAGAACTACTGACTGCAGAGTGTTTTGTAGTTTCCTTTAAAGATCGCACGTGTTAAGGGAAACTTGCAGACGTGGTGGTGGTGTCCACAACAAATGCCTGTCAAAAGTTATAACATTACAAATAAGGACAATGAATCTCTGACATCTTGGGTTTAACATCCTGGATATGCCTGAGACAGAAAAAAAAATTAATAAAGAAGCATAATGTTTCACTAAGTAACTGCAATTGACTGATTGAAGGAAGCTCACTTACCACCTCATGTGATACCGTAATTATTTCATGTGCTTTGGCACTTAGTTCATGATGTTTCTGGGTTGTTTTAGCTTGTTTTTGACTTGCTAGCTTTGGAAATCACTCCTTTCTTCCTAAACAAAGCTGGTGTCAGAAACTTGACTTCATCAAAATGCAGGACACACAGCAAGTGCCCATCCATGCATAGACAGATGAAAGAATACTTTGCTTACCAGAGGCATTTGATTCTGAATAGTGCACAGCTCACTAATTACAAACTTAGATTGGATGTTTGTATTGAATTACACATTAAATTGAATATATTGCAATGGCACTGGAAAAATTATTTCCCTTTTCCCACAGGCTTCACCTGACACGTTTGCATGCTACAGAAATGACAGGAACTGAGCAATGTTGATATCCCCTTAAAATTATACAATTATATAAAATTCCATGGTTCCAGATTTATTGGATGAAATGTTCATACTATCTTGTTTATCCTTTAAAATTCATGTCATCCAAAGTGGCTAGCTATACAAATGCATAATGAATAGTTAAATTTCTACTGAAATGTAGTCATCTAATCTGTGTGTCTGTTGTACTGAAGTCCATGTTTTAGGGCAGAAATTTAAGGATTGCATATGAAAATTAAAAGGGCAGAACATAATATCAGAATGCACTTTTTTTTAGGCTAGTTCTGTCTTAGATATCTATCAGAAACAACCATAAGGCATTAACATTTGAATTTCATTAGTCCTAAANTTGAATTTCGTTAGTCCTAAATAATTTCTACAATTGAGATCAGGGTGCTACTATGCAGAGTAATTGTTGCTTTAAAGAAAGATACTGTGTTGCTGCAGGAAGGACAAGGCAAGCTATGAATGGGTTCTTTCTAGCCCCATTCCAGTTCATAATCTGGTACTAGCTAGGAACTTCATTCAACTCCACGGTTGTGCTATTGAAGTGGTGAAGAGGTGGGATTATTTTCTCTAGATCTTCTGTAATACTTTCTGCTACTTATTCATGTGCTTTGCAAGATGAATGCTTACATCATTACAATTCCAGTACCCATATATTGAGGACGTTTTTCCCACTACAGAAAGAGGCACAAAGTTCACTGTGGTAGCTTGTCTTTCTTTGGGGTGTTTTTGTCAGTATGAGATGCTAGCAGTGTCTTCCTTAGACCTAATATCTTGTTCACTATAATGTCAGTCACTTTTGTGTCTGCTGACTTAGGCATGGTCTTGGCCACAGAATACTCTTGTGCTTTGTGGCCAAAGTGAGAGAGTGAACTATTTTATAAATACTTTGTTACAGTTTTGTAAGAGAAGGCTGGAATAATTAAGTTCTGTGTNTGTTAACCACTGTGATAATGGAAAACAGGGCTGGTCAGACACTCACTGTGAAAATACTCAGACTTGTTCTCTGGGGCTCTTTGTTTGTTTCTAGTAATCACTGTATCTGCCATTTTTAAAGCAGCTTTTAATTTTTTAGAAGATGCACAATGGTTAAAATATGAAGAAAGATGCATAAAAGTAATTTGTATTTTGAGCCATTTCTGGAACAAACTGCTGATAAAGCAATGGACTTGATGTCTACAAAAAGTTCTTGAAGTGTTTTGGTCAAGTGCTAGCTCTGCAATAAGAGCAAGCCTAAACTTGGTAAAGTGTAGCAATTACGTGGTTTATTGTGTATTGGATAATTTAAGACCTGTATTGATAATAAGCTCTAGCTCTCTATATTTGATTTTAAAAAAAATGTAATGCCTTGGAAAAGCTTGGCCAGCTGAAAACTCTTCTGAAGGATAACAGTTATCAAATAGTCTTCCAAGAATCGTTTGGTTTTTCACAGTCCTGGCAAAGGTGGCGGTTAGGTTAACGGAGCAATAGAGCTGCTCCAGAATTAGTGCTACATTAGACAAAACCTGTATTCTGAGCAAGACAAGTATTTGCTGACTGGGAGGGAAGATGCTGAAGTTGGCAATTTTTTCTGTGGTTCCCACCAGAAGCTAACCAGCTCTAACTTGTCACTTAGTGCAGCATTCTTACTTGATAGCATGAGCAGCAACAGTAATATTTGCTGTACTGTATTTCTTCTGTTTTCTTTTTATGACAAGTTTGGGTTGGTTTTTTTGGTAACATTTTCTTTCAATTGAAGGCATGTTCTGGTAGGCTTTGTTGTTTATCAGCGCACAAACTGGTAAAACACAATGCCAAATGGTAAATTAACCATATGATAATTTTTATAGCTATCCTGAATGAAATACTGCTACTCTGCTTGCTTCAGCATATGAACTCTCTGTGTATGGATAGTGTATTTGTCTGTTCTTTCAGCAAAAATGTGATCTAGGTACTGGAGTCACTGTGAAGTACATTTCCAGAAGAACATTTAAGACAAAACTTGCAAATAGTTTAAATAATGCCTAATAAAAGCTGATTTGATTTACTCAGCTAATATAGGAAATATTTTCAGCTTTAAAAAGGAATGTATTGGAAAGGCAGGAGTGTCCTTGGTGTGTCAGTCATCCATTAATCAACTTGTATTTAAATTGGTAAGTTATTAGAAGTTAGTTTGCAGAATTATTCAGGTGATCATAAATGAGGACAAGCTTCTCAAATTGTCACTGTAAGCAAAGGGAGTATCATTCATGTTATTGCTCTCAGTGGTAGTAATTGCTGCTGGTTGAGCCTCATGCTTTGCTCTGTGTATAATGAAGTTCCCCCCTTTTTTTTAAGGTGACAACAACAGAATCCCGGTTATCAGTTCACTCAAGATCAGAGACCAGCAGAGATCAGCAGTTTCCACAAACTGGATGCTCCCCTACAACTACACATGGCCTCCAAACAAGGTCTTTGTAAGCACACCTACAGCTAATTACACTCTTCGGGATTACCAGAAATTCTACCGGGACATCAATTTTGAAGATGGCTGGCTCATGAGACAAGACACCGAACCCTTGGTCTACCGGATGATCCCCCCTGGTGTGCGCATACACTGTCTCTATGGTACTGGCGTGGAAACACCAGATTCCTTCCATTATGAAAGTTTTCCTGATAAAGAACCCAAGATTCTTTACAGCGATGGGGATGGGACAGTAAACTTACAGAGTGCCTTGCAATGTCAGAAGTGGGTGGACATGCAGAAACAAGAAGTGGTGATATTTGAGCTTTCAGGAAATGAGCATATTCAAATGCTTTCCAATGAGACTACTATCTCTTATGTGAAAAAGCTGCTTTTTGATCTGTGATACCTTGTATTGGCAGTTATTTTCCTTACCTGTGATGCCTTCCCTTAAATCTAGGAAAATGCCTTTTAATCCCCTGATATTTAGGTATTTGAATTATTTATTTTGTTTTGTTTTGTTTTTTTAAGGCTGTGTTCAAGAAGTTGTTTTGTGTCCTAAATAATTGTCTGTCTCTGACTTGTTTATGATTCCTCATGGCATTTTCATATTCTGGAAATTTGGACAAATAGGCATTTTGGTGCCTCTGGTGTTATCTCCAATATCCATACAGACTTTCATTTGGAGTTTGTGCAGCCCTGTGGCACATACTACATAGAACCATTGGCACTTGAGTTCCTTTGTGTAG
>VZTM01023856.1:11394-30785 GCA_013400555.1 Jacana jacana | reverse complement strand
GTAATTTCAGATGCCCATGAAACAAGGGAATTATCTTAATTTGGGAAGCACAGTAAACTTTTTAAAGGGTCTTGAATGTTCTGATCCACAGTTCCCATGTTTGTCCATGTGCATATCTCCTGGGTAAGATAGGGAAGAGGGCTGGTACTGTACTACCTTTGTTGTATCCAGCCTTTCTGTTGTTACAGCTTTTGGCAGCAAAAAAGATAGAAGTGACTGACTTGAAGCTTCTTATCTTTGGTTTGGTTTTTTTTTTATTGTTAAAAGGAAGAAATTTGTTTGCTCATGGACTTCTAAAATGTGATTGCTTACAGTCTGGAGTCTGAGGAATTCTCACCTTGTGGTTTATCAATGAGGGACAGAAGCTAAACCAGTGGTTGGTGCTTGAAATAACTGTAGCTGTGGGAAGTAGGACATAAATTTAAGCTAATTGTGTTGGAATACTGGCAAACAATCCATACACAATTGCAATTCTGTGTGAAAAGTTATCTCCTGTGGTGGAAACGATACTGGATGGTGGGCATTAATTCAAAAAGATAAGTGAGCTTCCTGAAATAGGGTGGGAAGTGGAACTCAGCATAATACAGGATGAAGTATCAACCTTGTTCTCAAATACTTTGGCTCTGATCCAGTTACTGACCAAGCAGTGATTGGAACAACATTGTGTTCAGCTGGAAAGAAACTGTTTTAAGGCTAAAATTCATTTTCCATAGACTGCAAATTTCATCATTGCTGTTTAAAGAAGTTGGGACATGCTGTTCCTTAAATGTTTCTCTAAATTGCTGAATGTGCAACTTAATTTCCTACAGTATTGTTTTACTTAAAAAAAAATCAACTCTGAATGCCACAGAAACGATAGCCTAAAGGCCCTCATCCTTGATTACAGAAGTGCTGTTGGAGAAGTTCACTTCATTTTCTTTTGCTTGCTTTAAAACCTGTCACCCAGTTAGACTACACTTAGTTTCCCAGAAATACAATTTCAAATGCTTTCAAAATGCTAGGTCATGAAAAATGTTTTCAGAGTTTCAGAAACTCATCAGAATTATTGAGGATTCATTAGTTAAAACCTGAAGTTGTCTAAAGGGTAAAGTTTTTAATGATTTTGGTAGCATGCATAAAATGTTTGCTGTCTTTAAATGTATTGCTGTGTTGAAATGACAGGCTTGAACTTGTGTTCCTGTAGACTGCAAGCGCTTTGGCACAGGAGGTAGGTTTAAGGCTTTAAGTTTTAATCAGAAATGACTAGTAAATCCAGAACAACATGAACTAGGGTCGTGGATAAGCTAAATATCTTCCTAAGTTTTAACTTATGTAGCTTCCTTCTCCCTGCTACCTTTGCTTAGGGAGGGGGCACATTCCTGATTTTGACAATGGAACATTTACTGTCATCAGTGTCCCAGAAACCTACAGTTCAGCAGCAATATTGCCTAGACTTTTCCAGAGTAAGTACCAAGTTGCCTTCAAGCCATTTGTAATTGGTAACTGTTGAAATGAAAAAAAACCCAACAACAAACAAACAACAAAAACTACCAACAAAAGATCCCCACAAAAAGTCCTGTAGTCCAGTGTCCTATTTCATGCAGGGCTGTGAGCTGGTTAAGCCTCAGGCTTGTGTTCCAAGACTGCTCAAAGATAAAGCTCTTCCTGTGGTCTGACTCTGGTCTGAGTTTTGAATAAATTGCTATGTTACTGGTTTACAATAGAAAGACATTACAGAAAATGGATAATCACAATCCAGTATTTCTTGCTGAAGTAGAGTGTAGCCTGCTAATAAGCATGAGAATGAGTAGAGCTGGAGGCTGTGTTGGAGGCTACCAACAGGGCATCAGAGGCTGAAACAAAAGGGGAAAAATCAGAGAGAAACAGTTAACCTGATATGGAGAATTTTTCTAAGCTTCATTCAGATCCTTACCCATTAATCCAAGTTATTTTCAGTCCTGTACCAAAAGTTTAGCTTCAGGGGTTTTTGTGATCTGAAGTTCTAAAATACACGATTCCAAAATACGCTCTTCACTTTTTTTCTATTTACTACATTTTTTCTTTTTGTGTCCCAAAAGACAAAAAAATACTCTCTTCAACTTTGGCAGCCTAGTTATGTGTTCTTAGATCAGTAGACTGTATCTTTTAACCTGAAGGTTTACAAATCAGCAGACAAGCTCTAGAGTGTCAACAGGTTTTTCAGGGCGTCGTCTTTTTTAAGTGTNCAGGGGTTTTTGTGATCTGAAGTTCTAAAATACACGATTCCAAAATACGCTCTTCACTTTTTTCTATTTACTACATTTTTTCTTTTTGTGTCCCAAAAGACAAAAAAATACTCTTTTCAACTTTGGCAGCCTAGTTATGTGTTCTTAGATCAGTAGACTGTATCTTTTAACCTGAAGGTTTACAAATCAGCAGACAAGCTCTAGAGTGTCAACAGGTTTTTCAGGGCGTCGTCTTTAAGTGTTGTTTGTCACTATAAAGCCTTATGGTGCAAGAATGTGCAGACCCGGGTTGGAAGTACTGTGTAAGAGCAAGCACAGGGCTTCTGGTAAGACTTTGCTGGGTGTGATGAGTTCTGCAGAGTTCTGTTTTATGTCCAGAACTTCTGATTTTTGTACCAAATAATCCTTGGCCCTTTCATTTTCATTTTCTTGCATATTAGGATGGAGTTCTCATAGGAAAGTGAATGAGCAAGTAAAAGTAAACTATATTATTCTAGTTGCTGAAACTGGATAGCTTCACTCAGCATGTGCTTACTATGGCACATTCCTCTCCAGGGACAGATTATTTAGCATTATTGGTACAGGCCTGAGAGCCACATGCACTTGAGCATTCTAGACCTGTGGGGAGAGAGGCCTGAAGAAATAAATCTCTAAGAGGAGAATGTGGCGCTTCAAGAGGAGTAACTGAGGTGCTTTGCCACACTGCACAGTTGAAATGTTTGAATTTACTGACATATCTTCATTATACCTAACACCTACTGATCATGTGTCTCTCTCTTCATAAGTTTCACTTGGTTTTATTCTTCCAGAATATTTTCCGAAACCAAAAATAGTCTTGAGGACCAAATGTATTTCTTATTTTGTTTTTGACAATGTATAGAAAATGCTGAAGAAGCTTTCAGCTCTCACTGTAATACTTCTGAAGAGGTTCAGAGTCACTATGTGATTCTGGTTAAAAACAGAAGGCTTCAATAACTAGCAATAATTGCAAAGGCCTTGCAGACCAAAGGAAGGAATGTTTGGTATTCAGGTAGTTCTTGGAGCACAGTGTGTTCAAGGCCCTCTTAAATTCAGGGAATGTTTGGCAATGACTTTGCTGCTCTACAATTAACAGTATTTTGTATGGAATATATTCTGAGACCTAGCATTTATATGCTCTTTTTTGTGTATGAATGTGTTCAATAGATTTTTGAATGTTTTATTGTCAAACTTTGATAATATAATAAAGTTGATCTACTACAGTTTGTCTCCTGTGGTGAATGGAGTGCAGCCTCAGTGCTCAGATGGAATGCCAACTTGTTACTGTTTTTCTTCCCCGGGGGTTTTGAGCGTCTCCTTTTCTCACAAACTGCTGCTTGGCTGCTCATCCAAATGCACCTACTGTCTTTGGTGTACTTGGACTTCTCTGTTCTTGAATTAATGGAGATGTGGGACTGAGACTGCTCAGTTTCCTTTGTTTGCATTTTTTCTTGCTCATACTTAAAGTTCTTGGGATGCCTGGACCATTCTATGATTCTGTTCAGGTAATAACTTAAAACTAGTCCCTCAGTCTTGAAGTGTCCTAAATGCTGGCAGTTGTGTTGATACTGTTTGTTTCCAAACTGGTCCATGACCAATGTATGTTTACTATAAGGTTTCATGGTCATATGAAATAATATTTTTTGCAATTAAAAATAGAGCATTCTGGCTCTGAAGAAACTGGAACAGTAGACAATGATTCTGCAGTATTAAAAACACTGGGAATATCTCTCTTGTCAAAGTAACCTAGAAGCATGTTGGGCAAGCATAAGTCTTCTGGTGGCTGGCATGGATGCTTCACTAACCTGTACAAATGATTGCTTGTAACTCTTGAAGTTACAAGCAACTACTCTCAGTAAGTTTGCAGATGACAGTAAATGGTGGGAGTGTTGATCTGCTTGAGGGCAGGGAGGCTCTACGGAGGGATCTTGACAGGTTGGATCAATGGGCCAAAGCCAATGGGATGACATTCAATAAGGCCAAGTGCCAGGTCCTGCATTTTGGTCACAACAACCCCAAGCAACAGGCTCAGGAAAGAGTGGCTGGAAAGCTGCCCAGCAGGAAAGGACCTGGGGATGCTGGGGAACAGCCAGCTGAGCATGAGCCAGCAGTGTGCCAAGTGTCTTCTTGACCAACAGCATCCTGGCTTGTATCGGGAGTAGTGTGGCCAGCAGGAGGAGGGAAGTGATGGTGTCTCTGTACTAGGCACTGGTGAGGTCTCTCCTCTAGTGGTGAGGCCCTTCAGTTCTGGGCCACTCGCTACAAGAAGGACACAGAAGTGCTGGAGCGCATCCAGAGGAGAGCTACCCAGCTGGGGGGGTGTCTAGAGAACAAGTCGTATGAGCAGAAGCTGAGGGAACTGGCCATGTTTGGTCTGGAAAACAGGAGGTTGAGGGGAGACCTCCTTGCCCTCTACAGCTACCTGAAAGGTTGTAGAGAAGTGGGTGTTGGCCTCTTCTCCCAAGGGAATAATGATGTGACTAGAGGAAACGGTTTGAAGTTGTGACAGGAGAGGGTCAGATTAGATTTTTATGGAGAGGGTGGTTAGGCACTGGAACAGCCTAGTACTTAGGTCTTGTACTAAAGCATCCTAAGTGCTGGAAGAAGCTGGGAAGGCTAAGAACCCAAGGGAGTGGGGACAGAATGCTAATGGGGCTAGAGTGGCTAGTGCTAACTGGCTGCAGTGATGCTAAGCCCTGGCATCCTGTGTAGTGCTAGAATATGGATATAACACCGGTCCTAGCTCAGCTTGTGCATCTTTGAAATTACAAAGGTATAGTTGCATATTCTCTGATGCTGGTTGGCTGTGCTATCTGAAACACTTATTTTAATCATGGGATTACAGTTTAGAAATTATCTTAACTTTCTCTTTAGCCTGAATTATGGTTTCCTGTCAGTTTTCCTATGATTTAGCTTAATAGTTTCTTCTGGTTTAAGACTAATTTACTTTGTGGTCATCCAGATCAACAAATCAGTGTTAAGTGGAATGTTTCATTCCCAAATCAGTATTCTTCAGGCAAAAGCAGAATGTGACATGAGCCCAAGAAATTGAAGAAATTCTTATGTTTTCACCAAAATATTGAGGTTAAGTTTTTCTTAATGGTTTTATGTTTAAGTTGCCAGAAAACCTACTGTTCTAAACCATGCAGCATCTGGGCAGAATATTCCAATCCTGAACTCTTTTCCTTTGCGTGTACCACATGTTCACTAATCTTATGTGAAATAGTTCAGCAAGTTACCTTTATCTTGGCTTTTAGGGATTAGTTCTCAGATATTTGAAGTTATTCTACATGCGCCAGAAGATTTGGAAGCAATGGTGGTATCATACTGGTATTTCTAGCACTTTTGCAGGTTCTATTCAGTTTGTTGCCAGTTAAAGCACATCTTGTCACTTACGGTACTGTTTGTACTTTCTCAGTGCTTAAAGGTAAGGTGCTTGAGGTGAATCAGTGTCACCCTCAGCTAACAATCACACAAAATAATCTGCTGTTTCTAAAATGATCTCTGTGTACAGGAGCAAATTCTTCAGTTAAGTTTTAACCAAAGACTGCATAGTGTGTTACTGGGGCTATTAAAGAGATAATGGTGAAAATCTGGAGAGGAGGAGGTAATTTTAAAAGCGAGGGTACTAGAAAACCAAATTATCAATAAACTATTTCTGCGGCCTTGTAAGTTGTCACTGAGTGGCTAGTGACCTACTGACACTTTGTTCTGGTGTTACCTGAATACAGAAACACTTAACCCATTTACAAAATTACTTCTTTTATAGGAAGGAAAGCAAATTTTGTGATGAAAAAAAAAGTGATCTGTCTCCTTTTGTAAATAGAATGTTTAGCAGGAAATACTGGGCGGGGGAAGTCTCAGAGCTGGAAAAAGTGGAAAAGCACAGGGAGTGAAAATGACAAGTAGTAACAAAGTCCCTAATGAAATTTGAGAACTGAATCACTTCAGTAGATTAAAAATACAAATAGAAAATACATTTTGATGCCTTTGACAAAGCAATGCAAGTAGAAACTTTTTCTTACTGATTTGATGATTCTCCAACAGCCCCATTTATGCAATGACAACTGGTTTGAACGGACTTAATGGAGTTGAGGAAGGCACATTACGCACCTTTATCAGCCTGAGTTTGGCTACTGTGACCTGAACAACTTGGAAATCTAAACCTCTGTGAAACAGGGCCCTCTGACAAGATTAGCTTGTTTTTGCGCGTGCAACATTGAGCCCTACTAGTGAAAAACACTCAAGCTGCAGCAGGGTAGGTTTAGACTGGACATTAGGAAAGAATTCTTCCCAGCAAGAGTGGTCAAACCCTGGAATGGGCTGCCCAGGGAGGGGGTGGAGTCCCCATCCCTGACTGTGTTTCAGAGTAGATTGGATGTGGTGTTGAGGGATCTGGTGTAGGGGAGAACTTTGTAGAGCGGAGCTGATAGATGCACTCGATGATCCCAACCTGAATGATTCTATGATTTTGTTTTTCTTTGACAACTGAATTAAACCAAATCAAGATCATAAAACATGCTCCCAATCCTTCAATAATATCTGACTACGTCTTGAATGTCTCGTGATTCCTGTTGAGAACCAAAACAGAGTTTATGATTTTCCTAACAGTTATTCTTCACCAGCATTCCTGTGATACGCACCAAAGGGTGGCTGCCTCTGCAGAAAGTGTTAGTCACTGTTTCATAATCAGGCTTCAAACCTGCTGTTGCACTGCCTGCTCCGGCAATTGTTTGAGGGTGGTTGGACCTGTGTAACTTTGCCCAGGAGTTCTCTGTGCAGAAAGACACAAACTTTCAAGGCAAACAGATTTCATCCACCCTCTCAAAAGTGGTAAATACAAAAGGCCAGCTGTGCCTTCTGAGGGTATAGGTGTGCAAACTACTCAAGACAAGATAAAAAACGTAATATTTTTAACAGTAAAACCAAATCAAAATAATCCTTGATTTTTGTCTGTAATTAAAGCTTGGGGGGACAGAGTGTTAGGTGTTGTTTCTAGTAATTTTAATAATAGTTGTAAACATGGCTGTTGGGCAGCTTGCTGCATAGCCTTGAGCAGAACTTGGCCATCAGTTTTACTTTTTCCTACTTTCTGTTAATTCCCAGATTCTGTTAAATTTACCCAATGTTTGTACAATGCTTTGGAATATGCTGGTATACTCAAATGCTGAAAAATCAAGCTACTCTGCCTTTCTTCAACCAACCTCATCCAACTGTAAAGCTTGCTTAGAAATTTGGAATTTGTGACAAAAGAAAACAGGATATTCTCAGTGGTCAATGGCTTTTGAGCTTTGGTGTGTTCATTTTAATCTGTTTTAAACAGGAGGACTTAGAAAGGTAATGGATTTTTAATGGAGAGGAATTACTTTAAGACTTAGTGGCATCATGGTCTTAAGGCTCTAATTGCTTCATCAATTTCTCATAAAAATCTTTAGAAAGTATAGATCTACTTTGTCTGGAAACCTCAGGGATGCTTGGAATTCAAACATTGGCAATAGTATCTAAACCCATGGCTGCTCTCCTGGGATATGCTGCTGCTTCGGTTAAAATCCCGTGTGCCAGAATTTGTCACCAAGATCAGCACTGATTTTCACTTCTGGGAAATAGCCAGAGGACTGTGAGCACATTTCCGTACAGACGACTGGAATTCTATCCTGCAAACTTTGGCTCTGCTTTCGCGGAGCAGGTACCCAAGACTCCTCTAGAGGGAGAGGTACCTCAAGAGATGGTGAAGTGTGGAGCCCGGCCGTGAACAGCAGAGCTCGGCCATGGCAGTGAAAGAAAAACACACCCTAGCGTCACAGAAAGTTATTTACCTGATCTTAACCCAATATAATTAAATAACTCCATTAGACAGGAGTGATGTAGGAGTACACAGAGTGCTTTGTAAACACTGGAGGAACAAAGTTAAGTCTGAAGTGCCTTATGTCCTTCAGAAATCTCTTTCTTGTACTGAACCAAAACTCAGTTCCTGGGGAACTTGAATTAAGAGAGTTAGCGCCTAGTTTGTTCCATGGTAG
Organism: Jacana jacana; assembly: GCA_013400555.1. Classification (NCBI taxonomy): domain Eukaryota; kingdom Metazoa; phylum Chordata; class Aves; order Charadriiformes; family Jacanidae; genus Jacana; species Jacana jacana. The sequence continues at coordinate 22,543 of VZTM01023856.1, read as the reverse complement.
CACAATTTATTCCAAGATGCATCCTGGATGGGAGTCACATGCAATAATGTGAAAACCTCAGCTCTTGGGGAAGGAATATGTTTGTAGTCTTATGTCCTTTCTATCAGCAGACTTCTTCAGCAGTCAGATATTTGTGAACCTCAGATAATCCAAATACATTAATAACAATTGTTTCACATGTACTATAGGTTTTGGGGTTTTTTTAAACTTGTATTTCAGTAGCTAGAACTGACTGGAGGATGCCTTGAATTCTGCAATGACTGTGATGCTGTATTTTTCTTATGTAACTGGGACACGAAAGATGGAAGACTTACAAAATACAGCTATTCTAGGGTTTTTTTGTTCTCCTGGTTCAGACACATTCTAATTTTCTTCCCCAAAACTTTGAGTGCTATAAAGCTATAAAGCTTTGCTGTACAGGGAGGCTGGTTAAATGTTGACATTGAATGATCCTCACAAACCTGACAAGATCTGTGACTGGTCTGAGTTAACATAATGCATAGTTTTATGTTCTGTATTAAAAATGCAGTAGAGGGCAGTAGTATATAAGAAACAGAGATTTTTCTTTGTAATGTCAAATGGTGTCTATGTTAATTTCACCTGAGAAATCCAGGAGTACAGGGAAATGAAGACCTGAATTTAATATCCACAAAATGTTTCCTATCCTAAAACAATTTGGTTTGACATAAAGAGCAAGAAACTTCAGCTTGATTCTGAGTAAAAGAATCTGAGGCATGAATTGTGCGTCCTGTCCCCTCTACATGCTCATATTAAAGCACAAGTTGGAGGGTGCTGACAAAAGTCTGAGCATGAAGCGTTGTGGCTGCACACCAGCAATGAAGCCTGGATCTCCATTGCTGAATTTGCTTGGTCTGTAACCTGTCATTCTGACACATCCTTCTCTAACAACTACATGGAGCAGGTGTATAAATATTCTTGGTGTACAGTACTATGATGTACAGAATGAATGTATTTTTAAAAATGTGCTGCAAATGCTGCTGTTTTCTCACTGCACTGCTGGACAATGGACAAATTTTGTACCTCACAGTTTTCACTTCGTGTGTAAGGGCTGACTCACACCTAGTAACCTTTCTGGGAAGGCAGAATTATTGACCAAGCTGCCATTGCACATAAAACTACAAATGTCACCTTATGTGACTAAAGTGTAAGTATCCACAGAGTCATCAAGCCAGATGGTAAATTCAGCTGTGTAAAAATTCTGTGCCTACAGGCTAAGTATTTTCATCACTATTATTATTTTTGAAACTGGGATGTCTGAGGTAGTCAAAGAAGCATTCTAGCAGAGCTCTAAGCAGTCTGACTAAGATGAACTTGGAACGCTGCTGTTATTATAGCTATCCCAGCACGTTTGAACAACAGTATAAAAAAAGCAAGATAGAATAGGAAATATCACTAAATACCTTATCTATGGCAATCAGAGCAGATTAAAGATCACAGGCAATGGGCAGCAGTAAGGGGTTCTTGCCCATCCCTATGGCAAGGGCATACTTTCATTGATCAAACTGAAATATGCACCTGTAGGTCCCAAGACATGGATTGGACACCCCTGCTTTACATGGTTCAGGTGTTTGGGGGGATCTTTGGAAGATGAAATTGTGTAGTGAAGTGCTAGAGAGGTTTTAATGGCAGTAGAATGAAAAAGCAAAGAGCATAAGTACTGCAGTCTATGCTACTTCACATTTTCTATTACATCTATTTGTACTTCACTATGAACACAGTGAAAAAAACATAATTAAAATATAATATAGAACATAAAAGATAAATCAAACAACCCTCCTTCTATTAGAAATCCCTAAGTCTGGCTTTGGCCTCTAGTCCAGTGACTCAAACACCTTCCTCCCTGCCTTTGATTCAAGCCTTTCCTACCTCATTTTTGTTACTGAGCCAAGTTTTCTTTTCTTGCTTAAATGGTTAGCAAAATTTCAGTACCTTAAGCTCAAATAAACCTTCCAAAACCAAACTTGGTATGAAAATCTTCCACACAAACATAAGCAAAATGAAAACAATCAACCACTATGCACTCTTTCTTTTTGGAGACAGGCCAAATGCTTCAATAATGGCAGATGAAGTTTAAGAAACCTGTATTTTTGTAGCAGGGGTGCCTATGCAAAAATAGACTTTAACTCAGAGCTTAAGGGTGTCAAGAAATCAGAAAAGAATGAACTGAAATGTCAGAAAGACAGCAGGAGGAAGTGGGAGGCTGGGCTGGTAAAATTATGTCTGTCAGGCTATAATGTATTTACTTTTGAAATCTACTTCATCAAAGCAGAAGGAAAATTCTGACTTTGGGGGAGCTGAGGAAAAAACAAGTAGCTAGCTGGTCTGCAGTTACTGGGATTTGACTGGCCAGCTTCATAATCTGCTTAGCAAGTGCTAATTTAAGGCTACCTGGGCTCTCCACTAGAGAGGCCTGGCTATCAGAGGTTGTTATTGTGGTCAGTGATGACTGCAGCTGGCAGAAAATCCTGAAGTTATCACATATTTGCAGAAGACCCTTGTACGGATCATGTGTCCTAAGAGCTTGTTTCCTGTGAGAAGCAGCAAAGAACCTGGATTTACATGTGGAGAAAGAGGAATTTAATCAGATCTGTTCGCCATCTCCATCAAGCTAAGAGTTATTTTAATAAAGGCCCTGAACTATGTGTGACTTCTACATTTCAGAGACCTCTGGTAATCATGGTGGCCGACTCACCTAGCTCTAGTTGCCAGGCTTCAGCTCTGAAGATGTCTCAGACTCTTAGCTAAGGAGTTGAGACTCACTTAAGAGCCACATTCCTCAGTGTATTTTTTCAATTTTTTCATGTTTTCTATTTTAAGAGCAAAGACCACCAGTTTATTTCATCTCCCAGTTCAGACCAGCCAGTATGATAAATTAAAGGTCATTATGTTATTCCTCATTCATCTGGCTTTATTATTAACTTTCTGAGGATGATCATTGATTTTTTACCACTGAGTACATCTGGGACAAGGACGTAAACATACATGACAATAGAATCATAGAATCATTTAGGTTGGCAGAGACCCTTGGGATCATCGATTCCAACCATCAGACCCACTCTACAAAGTTCTCCCCTACACCAGATCCCTCAACACCACATCCAATCTACGCTGAAACACAGTCAGGGATGGGGACTCCACCCCCTCCCTGGGCAGCCCAGTCCAGGCTCTGACCACTCCTTCTGTGAAAAACTTTTTCCTCATGGCCAGCCTAACCCTCCCCTGCTGCAGCTTGCAGCCATTCCCTCTTGTTCTGTCGCTAATTGCCCATGAGAAGAGACCAGCACCAACCTCCCTACAATGCCCTTTCAAGCAGTTGTAGAGAGGGATGAGGTCTCCCCTCAGCCTCCTCTTCCTCAAACTAAACAACCCCAACTCCCTCAATCCATCCTCATAAGCCTTATTCTCCAGGCCTCTCACCAGTTTCGTGTCCCTCCTCTGCACTCGCTCCAGCCCCTCCAGATCTCTCTTGTGCTGAGGTGCCCAGAACTGGACACGTATCTCCAAATTTAAGTAAACGCTTGTCTCTGTTGCAGCTTAACAGTAGAGTAGAAGACAAGTTCTATCACCTGTACTTCGTAAGTTTATTATCAATCTAGAAGGATTCGATTTGGAAAGTAAAATTTATATCTTTTGGGATTAACTCCCATGGAGTTTAACTGAGGAAACAGTTTATCCACAGCAAAAGTTAGAGATGGTTTTACCTCATCTATTTCTAAAAAAAAAATTCCAAGTTTGTTAATCCCTAAACAAATTCTATTTTTTCATGGTAATAATGATGCCTGTCAGATGCGTCTCCACATATGCCAAAATCGTAATTTCAATTTGTAACTCTGTTTGTTTCTATTTCCTGTACTCCAGTTAGTAAATTACACAACTAAATTGATTTGTCTGGTTCCATAGAATCATTTTGGTTGGAAGAGACCGTTGGGATCATCGAGTCCAGCCATCAGCCCTAAAAAACAGTAGAAAGTATGGGCTGGCTCAGACTGACTTCTCAGAAACATATAAACACATGATGCATAACAATATTTTTTGCAGAGAAGTGGCAGATTGTAAATGGGAAATACCATCTTTTATCTGCTGAAATTAGTCAAGTTATGATAAGTAATAAGAACTGCAGGGTTTATATCTGACCTTACATTCCGCCTGTTTTACTCTAACAGCTCTGAGCTCCAGTTGTGAGCTGGGAACCTATTACAACCAAACAGACCAGAGAGCTCTGGCTGCCTTCAGCAAATGGCAGTAGGTACGTTAGCTTCCTCCGAGACACAACACTGAAGCAGCCTAAAGTGTGCCTGGCACTGAAAGCTAATGAGCCGTGTCACCAGGTTTTACTGAGAAGCTGCTAATCACTGGTGTTGGCTTATGCAATATTTACTGTATTACTGCTATGAAGCAGTTGCAGAGAAATTGCTGGTTTCTCCCAAGCTTTGTACATCATCATTGCAAGCAGTGAATCAGCACTGGAGCAGGTTCAGCTTCACTGGTCAGCAGCCTTTGCAAGGTGCTTGTTTCACGATGCAGCACTCGGCTTTCCAGTGCCCAGTTCTAGCACAGCACCACTTTTCTCCCGGTTACTGACTGCTCACAGCTGGGGCACAGGCTTGGCTCACTTACAAAGGTAGAAATTATGAAACGCCAAGTAATTCCAAATGGATGTAACAGGTAATTTTCAGCCCACTGCATTTGTAGTTTGGGACATAGCTATAATGCTCATTAACTTTTCTAAATAAGGGACCCTATTTCAAAAGTTGTGTGGGAAGCTCTGCACAAATGCAGTCAATAGGCATTTGTATGCTAACCTCCCACATTGCATTAAAATGTCCTGCACCACAGGAGGTGGTAGGTAGGAGTGGGTGGGCAAACTTCAGAAGGTACTGAATCACTTGAAAAAATTCTCCTTGCTTTTGATTGATGCATTCAGCTACTTGTTCTAGTTTCTACCTCCTAAGCAGTCTTATTGCACAGGATTATTTCAAGGCTGAATAGAAGTGCTACACTCTTGATGCAAACCTGTCTTTACTCCCACTTCCTCTTCTCTTGAAATTGAACAGGCAAAATTTTACTGAAAGATGATGAGCCAACTCCCAAAGCAAGTTCCAAACCCAGTTAGCAGTTGTCAGTTACTATCTAGGATTTACAAAGATGTACAACTCTGCTACAGCTGAATTTAAGGACATACATATTTTATGGTAGACCAACAAGTACTGTTGTACTACAGATCACATAAAGCAGCAGAGATAATCGAGACCATGGAGTGCTTATATATTTGAAAGACAAGCAAAAATGAGAAGGTTTGGGCCAATGCAGAAAATAATTGAAGGTGGAAAAATAGGTGTGGCTTTTCTGTGCTAAAACCAGCTGTAACAATTGGAGTTGGAAAATCACTAGTTCCAATGAAGAGGGTTGAAACAAGAGCATATGGCAAGGGTGAGTCTTGAGGTGGTAACAGAATCATAGAATCATAGAATCATTTAGGTTGGCAGAGACCCTTGGGATCATTGAGTCCAACCATCAGCCCCACTCCACAAAGTTCTCTCCTACACCAGATCCCCCAACACCACATCTAATCTGCTCTTAAATACAGTCAGGTATCAATGACAGATTTTATCAGGAAGATTTTCCCATGAATAAGAGCAGTGCGAAGCTTTAAAAACCACACCTTTCTCTTAGAAAAGCAGTAACAAATTATCATCTCCACTAATGTATGAAAAAGATTGCTTCATACAAGCAGCATTATTACAGCCACTTTTGTCTACTTGTTCCAACTAATTGCTATTTATATTAATTTATAACAAAATTTATAGATCGCATATATAGTATATGTCGTAACATAAGCTTTCAGTGGATAAGGAAAGAAATGCAACTTCTTAGTTCATACAGGTATTAAAACTTCCAAAGATTTGGCAAGTGACCTGAAAAATCAGGGGTGTTGGAATCCTAACCCTGCACAGCTAGAAATGGGGAACACAGCTGTGTGTCTATGTGATTCCAAAGCACTAAAGCATCATGGCTGGCTGCTTGGCCAGACTGTAGTTATATCCTTGACCAAAGACCGCATTTTTTAAGCAGTCACAATTGGTTCTGAATATCTGTATTTATGCTTTTCTCCTTTTACACAAAATTTAAACCTGAGTTTACTATATTTAAGAGCCTCATTAACTTTACTGTCAGTTCAGTTCACTGAGTTGGACTTGCACTGAAATAATAGGCCAAGTATAGAAGAAAGCATGTTTTATAATCTGTTACTGAATTGTCTATTTCTGGTAATCTGGAAAACATCTGCCTTGAATGAACTACATTTATTCCAGAGATTTATTAGATGATGCTTTAAAATTAGCTTGTGGTTTTAAACTGCTGTTCTAGAACAGCAGGGTTTCATTATAGGTATTTCCAAAACTAGTGTTTACTTTCCTAATGAGCCCTTGATGATATTGTTTATATTTATAATATTTATAATTAGATTTACAGGGGAGACTCTAGAGTTCAGATACAGTTGGGTGCAGGTATGTTGCCTGAAGTAAAGTGCTTTGAATGTCCAGTTAGATGCAGCTGCCTTTTGACAAAGATCATTGACCAAAAATTGGCATCTTGAAATCTCCAAAGCTAATGAGAATGCTTCTACTTTCCATATTCCACTATCAAAATGCTGATTCTCTGCTAGAGGAAGCAGCATTTTTTTTTAAATCAAGCATCTGAGGGACGTGAGGGACTGTGTTGCTGCTGAGTTCAACATTATTTTTGGTTACTTGGGATCTTGGGGTAGTGTCTTCATTAGAAAAACTCACTGAGATACTTAGCCCAAGATGGAGACTAGGTTAAGTTCTTCCACTCCTATTCTTTCATTCAGACCTTTTAGAACCAGGTGTATGAGCTCAGGAGCTGATGGAAACTTTCTTACCCTGCACCTGATGGGTAGCTCAGAAATAGCAGGGCACAATATAGCACCAACTAAACTACAATTCAGAAAAGAATGACTGAGGAATTCCTGATGTTTTATTTTTGTGTTGTTTATGCTATGCAATGCCTTTGACTCTCCACAGATCTCTCTCCAGAGAGGTTAGGAGGAGCGAAATATTTATATACCTGACAAGGTGATCTGACAATAACTTGATTCTTGTAGAATTATGTACCTATGAAGTGTCTCATGCTAAATATTCTTTGTTTAGCTGCTGCTTCAAAATCGTTTTACACAGCTTTTCTGCTCCCCATTTGTTTCAGTGCTGCTTTTTCTACCTACAGTACATTTCTATCCTACAAACACGTCTATAAAGACTAGAGTAGCTCCATGGAAACTGAAGTATTCCTTTTCAGACTGACTAATTTTCCCTCATGCAACTGCTGGCTAGAAGATCTGGCACAGCTAGTGCATTGATTAAGACAGGTTGAATATACAGTCGAAAATGCATTTACAAAGACTGATGTTTGCTACTTAGCTTCACAAATTTCCGTATTTAAATGTTATTATCTTTTGCAGTTAGAAACTAAAACAGGAAAGTTGTATCTTTTTTTTTTTCTGTTAGAGGGAACATGCTCATCGAGCACACAAGCTTACCACTTTTGTTGCAGAACTGAAAACAAAATTATAAGATTCTTAATAATTTTCTAACTTACTCTAGAAGTTAAGATAGGACTCCTGAAGGCCGACTGATTATCAAATACTTCCCTTCATTTTAAGATAAAAAATAGTCGGTTCTGAAAAAAATTAAAAAGTGCTCCCCCCAGCAAAGCCCCAAAAGATAAAAAATACCAGTAAAGTGGCTGAGACTGACCTGCGTGAGAACACCTGGATCTCTCTCTTAACTCAGATCCAAATTCAAAACACCACATAAAATCAGCCTTCAATCAGCTACAGTCTAGGCTCACCTTCAGAAAGCTTGTATTCCTGAGTACTAGCGTTACTATACAAATACTAGGCAAATGAAGAAATTAATTTTTACTTAATCAAAGTAGGTTCCTGCAAAAAGTTTTGCATCTGGGAGATGCCCGTTCTCCATATCGTACAGTTAACTGTCTATTAGGCAAATACTTTTTTGGAATGCTTGCTTAAAACACTGCAAAGTGATGAGATGAAAAATATTTATAAAAGTTTTGAATAGGAAGGAGGGAAATCTTCCTTCAAATACAAAGGCACAGAAATCAGTAGTGGTTTATATTTACAGAAAATGTAAATCCTACACAACTATAATTTTTAGTATGAAAGTAGGTTTCTAACTGTCACTGATAGTGTGTAACATCACAACGTCTCTAGTCATTTAGTGCTCTGTGGTAAAGCCCTTTGAGATACAGGAAAGTACTGGTTTTGCAGTAGAAGTTGTAAAAGTATGCTCTAAAGGAAATCTAGAAAATCATCAGTTCCTATAGTCATTGTGCAGCGTAGGCAATCTGGGGTAATGCAATCTGTAGTCACTGTGTATTTTAGGTGTAAGTCCAGAACAAAAACTCTTCTCTTTTGTTAGATAATGACATTACTCCATGCCATATGCTTTACACCACAGCAGTGTAAAACCCGTGGAAATTGCCACTAAGTTCCACATTTAAGCACTCTTTCATTAGTGTCTTTTTTCATTAATGTCCCCTTTGAACAATAAAACCCTGTTTACAAACCTCAGTTGTCCTCATTAGTTATAATGACATCAAGCTCACAGTAACTAACATCATTATCACCTTTGCACTTGATCATTTACAAAGGAATCCCTGGAAACGCATGTGGGAAATTGACAATTAACCCAGCTGTCAAAGATTTATGGCAGGAAGTGAGGTTAAAACAAACAGCTCTGGTGAGAACCCCAAGCCTGCCTAGACCCTGCTGGGCCTTTTGAGACACATCCTCCTCCTAGGGCATGCACGGGAGGTGCAGAAGTGGAGGTTTGATTTGTGGGTGCTCATTGTAGGGTGATGCCCTGCGGGGAGCGGGCCTGTGCTGGGATTCACGTGCATACCATGAATGAACTCTATGCTATATGAGAAATGAGTAGTCACAAACCCAAACCAGAACTTAACAAGGAAAGGGAGGAAAGTAACAAGTGCTTTATCTCACTAGCAGAGCAAACAATGGAGCATGTATTTCTGAGACTGTAAAGAGTTAGTCTTCTTTGCATGGCATCAAGAGACTCTGTCTAGCAGAAAGTCCTGCAAAGCAAAATTGCCCACCAAAATCCTATTTATTTCCAGTAGACATTTGGATGTGAAAGGGATGGTGATATTCAGACACAAAAAGCCACCCATATTTTCTCTTAACATAGACCTTCAAGGACAGTGTTTAAGAAAAAATACACCCAAATGCTCAGGGGTGCTCAAGGCATATTATGCCATTTAGCAGAGAATTATTCATCAAGGCATTTAAAGCATGAAAGATAATGAAGCTTACTTTAGGTATACAGTTCAGTGCATACAGACTCTTCACACAACTTACATGCTTTTTGAAATTTTATTTTAACACCAAAGGTCATTACTGTAAAGCCAACTTTGCTGACTTTTAACATCAGTTACACACAGAATTGCATTAAAACTGTTCATGAAATAGTATCTAAGTTCCAGTGTTTAATAGGTGATCAATAAACCGTATTATTGACCTGTAAACCACTGTGCTTTTCTTTTTTTTATTCAGTAGTTTTATTTATAAACACACTGTAGGCAAGTTTGAAGATTGCCACCTTGAATGGACAACCAGCAAAAATATTAAAAGAAAAACAAATGGTTCATTGCTATCAAAATTTTAAGGGAAAAGTATAGCAGGCACATGCTTTAAAAAATGAAAATGGGTACCCCAGATCTTAAGATTTCCCATTAACTGCCCAACTGAAGTTGTGTGTTAACATTCACTAGTCTCCATTGCTATGGCAACACATGCTTGTCACATCAGTACGGAGCGGATGCAGGCACTTCCCTGCAGAAACAATCTGCTAACCCTTCAATATGCATCACTAGAATTCAGTAGGAATTTAATCTAATTTCTTTTATAATGGTAGTTATTACACAAAGCAAGGTATACCACTCAGAATAATCTGTCTGGTCTGAATCTGTGCAACTTACTCTTTACTGACCCAAAGATCTGAGGTATTTAATGCAGCTAGACAGGGAAGTAGATGATGCAAACTACAAATTTTTCATATTGGAAATTGTAAATGAAACTAATCAGATTTTAATGCCTATTTAACATTTATATAATAATACACAAATGCTGGATATCCTCCTGCTCCCTCTGGAATCAAGACCCCTCTGACCTTTCTGTTAATCAGACACTGAAGTTTGTTCAGTTTTGACCTACAGTCAATCATAAGACACTCAGGTAGAGTTATCATCATCCCCAGCTGGATTAAATCAGGGAAGGTGTGGACTGGAGTGATTTGTGCAAGTTTACATAAAAAGTTGGCATGAGAAATACCAGTTTGCAGCTACTACAACATTTTTATAATAAGATATGCTACCATTTATATTTTCATCATTGCTTGATTAAAGAAAAAAAATCAGTACAAAAAAATCCCTCAATTAATGCTGCATATTTTAACTGGCTCAGCAATCCATCTTACAGGGATAAGCCTGGTTTCTACTGTGATAAACTGTGGTTTAGAACCTTGGTATATTTTTAATCGATCATGTTACTACATTCAAAAATATATGCAGACTGAAATGTTAATGTTCCTAGAAACTGAGGATTGGAAAATGCTGAAGTGTAACCATAAATTATACTCAATGCTGCATTATTCATGGTTTTTGATTTTACTTTTTGCTCCCAAAGTTGGATGGACAGTACAGGGCAAATAAAGAGATTTCTATGGAAACCTTGCCTCCAACATACAACTCTACATTTTGAACAATTGCTAGAATCAATTTACATATACATGTTTGCTCTGTATTGGTGGAGCAAGTTATTCAACAGACCAGGTCAGCTTGGTGTTGTTGGCAAACTTGGTGAGGGTGCACTCTATCCCACTGTCTATGTCTCTAACAAAGATGTTAAATAGCACAGTATCAACACCTGAGGAATACCGCTTGTCACTGGTCTTCGCTTGGACATTAAGCCGTTAACAGCATCTCTTTGAGTGTGACCGTCCAGCCATTTCCTTATCCACCAACTGGTCCATCCATCAAATCCATGCCTCTCCATTTTAGAGACAAGCATAGC
>VZTM01023854.1:16434-28098 GCA_013400555.1 Jacana jacana | reverse complement strand
CCTCATGTAATTTACATACATTGATCACTTCCATATGTCTGGCATAAGGTAAAATAGTTTGTGTGCGTAGTAATAGGGGTGAACCCTATTACAGTGAAACAGAATTCAGCATTTATCATATTCCCACACGCTGATAAAAAAGTTTTCAAGAGAATGGCACTGATGAGAAATGTCCTTTGAAAAGCTGTTTGTGGTCTCAGCTATGGAAATTGTGTTCAAAAACTAAAAGCTGCATTGCTCAGTCTTGTCCTCAGTCCCTTTGGTGCAATGTCAATTAGCACTATCAGTGGTCTAATTCCCTTCTCACATGCATCATTGCAGTCGCAGTCATTTAATGAAGTTACACTTGATTTACACCAGAATAATTGGTGATAGCTTACAATTTCTAATATAGAATAATAATACTCATGAGACTTGACAATGCTCTCTCTGAAGACAAATGGGAAACCTTCTTTACTCCGGTAAAAAGAACTTTCTACGTTGGTCTCTGTTGGTCTGTTTGCCAGCCTCAGAAATTTGATATAGCTCTTCTAGCATCAGAAAAACTGTCAGAAAACTATGCAGCAAGTGGTCAAGTAAGACACCGTACTCTAACAAATCCAACTACAGACTTGTGCGTGAAGTTCAAAGGTACATCAAAATCACACAAATTCTTGTATTTGCTCTGCATTTCTTAATTCATGGCATGAAAACCACTACTTTATTATGGAAAAAGGATGTTATTCAAAGCAAGCATTACATCATGTAAGTGGCATGAGGAAGTAAAATACAAAGAAAAAAAATTCCTTAAGTTAATTCACTGAAGGTAATATTTAAATGCTGCATTTAAGGTATGTGGAATACATGAGTAACCAATTTTATTTTCACACAAGTCAGACAGATGAGGGGAACAGGTGCTTTCTTACTTATTTTAGGAATGAGGATGTGAATCTTACAGAGATGCAGAATTCCACTTCTGAATTTATTATAGCAGTTAATCCTCATTATTAGGTTTGAACTATTGCTGTCAAGCAACAGTTTTCCAGTGAGTGAGTCACAAATGATAGGCAATTAGGACTGACTGGACTGATTGCTGAATATTTCCCCAAGTGGCTAAGAAAGGCTGCCCTCATCCTGGAGAAGGTTGGGAAGCATTTTGGCTATGGAAAGTCAGAAAAAGGGCTGTGTGAAGGAAGAAATAAATTTTTTGTGTCCAGAATCTGTTGGGAAGGGAAGCACATATCCTTGTAGGGAGAGAGGAGTATTAAATACCAGTAGTCTGGTAAGGTAGGCTCAGACCAGGTGGAAGGGGGAGGAAGGGCTCAAAGTGAGAGGTTTAGTTTTGTCTGATAAGTACAAGAAAAAAAAATACATTTTTTTAACTGCCTCTTAATTTTAAAATATGTTTATCAAAAAAAGAAAAGAAGAAGACTCAATAAAACACAGAAATAGGCCAGGGTGTTGCAAGCACTCACATACCTTTGATAAACAATATTGTAAAGACTAAGTACAAAGGCTCTTCTTCTCCAGAGTCATCTGTAATCACCTTCACAGTGTATTTAGTATGAAATAGAGGCAGATACTATAAAAAACATTGTGAAGTATCACAATGTATAGAACCTGGGTTCCTGTATAGAACCGCAATATCCAAATTGAATTCAGTTAGATCTGCTTTCTGGTTAATAGGCATGTGTTTCATGTCACAGGCATACACAGCTATGAATATAATTATAACCACTTTAAAGTACCTGTAAGGCCTTTGCATGTTGATCAAAAATAAATTCTGACTGAACTTTGAATAGACACATTAATGGGATTATTCTGAGAGTAGGATATAGATCTGAATAAGCATGGCAAATTTCTGACCTAGACCCATTCCTCATGAGATTACTTAATACCACTTTACAGGTGAAGAAGCTGACAAAGAAGAGCCAAAGAATTAATAGGATTTCACATTTAAGGTACTTTCTTTGATTCCCATTACAGTACAGATTTCCTGTGTATCATCAGCTCTGGTGCTGGGCTTCTGTTACCCTCCAAACTCCATTTGGAGGTAAAGATAACAAATTTCCTAGTTTGCATGACTGTTGTCCAGGAAAGAGTGTGAGTTCCAGTGGGGTTTAAAAGAATAAAGAATGACGAAAGACACCAAACTGTAAAAAGGAAGCCACAAAAGGAAGCAGAATACCCAGTAGATTATAGTTCCATCACAGATGGGAAACAAAATCTGAAAAAGTAGAATTAGAAATTTATGTTCATCTTGATTTCAGTATTCCAGGATGCAGAGAAAAACAAAATTTTCAACATAGAATATTTATTATTGCTTTATTTCATAACACATCTTTAGGAAGAGCTATGAGAAAATCTTGTTTGCCTTTTGTTGGAGGTCATTTTTATGGCTGGAGTACAAATGACAGGATACATATTTAGAACAGCAATATGGATGGAGGTTTACCATACTGATAACCACACAGCCAACAAACTGCAAATACTGCTTCGCTAATGTTTAGGACATTTCAGAGAAGTCTCAACTAAAAAATGTTTGAAACTCTTCAAAAATGTTATCATACCCTCCCATACATCTGAATATACACTTGGTCTTGGCCGATGGATTCTGCTGTATTTTTAAATTGCTGCTCTTCCAAGATGTGACAATCTTCTGACTATACAATTTGCAGGTAGCTCAATAATTTATTTAAATTGTTACTCGCAAGGCCATCAGAACAAGAAGTGTTGATACAGTCAATCATCTGCTGTAGTAGAAGGCAATATGAAGGGGGAAAAAAGCAATCTGGAAGATTAAGTTTTCTTTCCCAGATCCCCAGACATCCTTTCTGCTGCCCCTCCTACCACTTGACAGGAGCTGGCATTTACCACATAGGCCTAGCGGAATGGAGATCTTGTACAGGACCTAGTGTGACAGAGGTGAAACCAAGCTGACCTCCAGATACCACGGAGCAATACTCATCATCACAGATATGACCCTCGTGTTTTTAGAAAAAGATCTTCATCAGGAGTCAGAACCATTTCAGATTATACATTCACACAAAAGTAGTGAAGTTGCACCAGGAAATCCATGAAGGAAGTAAAAGTAATATTAAGACCCTGAAATCTCCTCTTCATCCTCATGAGATCTCCCTCTATGCCTTGGCCTGGCCTGGGATCCGTGTCAAGCGAAGGATAGCTATTGCCATTCCAGTGTCAGCTGGTGATGAAAGCTGTACCCTGCACTCTCTGCAGCTCTTTTGGATGCTTGTGAGCTGTATTTATCGACTGTTGCCTCTAGAAAAGGCCACCAACCCCTCCCCCTTGAAAGGCAGCTCTAAATCCTTTAAATTATCTCACAGAGCTTTTTTGTGTCCTTTTCTCACACAGGGCTGGAATTTCAAAAGGAGCCAAGAGGGGCCGTCAGAACCAACATGAGCTTTGCTTCATTAGAGTGGAGAGTAAAGGAGAGCTTTCTTTTTCCTCCTTCCACAAGTTAGACGAAAGGAAATAACTACTTCATTCTTCAGATTGTTCCCCGCAAGATCCAACTTTGCACAAAAATATTTATAAGAGATGAGAATTTTATTTGACTGCTCACTTCTAAAGTTTCTGAAACATCCAGCTGGAGAGATAAGCAGGCAGCCCAATAAATGTCAAACAACTTTAAAACATTGGAAGAATGGCAAAAACTTCTGACTTGACTGTGTTTGGCTATCAAACAGCAAAGGATGAAAACTAGATGTGACACAAAGTAGACTAGTGCTCACACGTTTCAGGGATTGCTGAGGATGTGTCTAGCTCATGAGGAACCTGTAATCCCCAAAGTGAGAAAAGAATCCCCCAAACTGTAAGTCTATTTAGAATTTTTAGAAATGAACCTAAATTAGGTTTTATCCTGCTCTCACTATTGAAATAGTCCAGCTGAAAAAGGAGAGAATCAGGGTTGAGGCACTTGTCCTCCGAGTTGCACATGCATATATATTTTTATTTGCAAATTCTTCTGTATGAAACTGGGTCTTGACCACACTTTTCTTTTAAAGTGTAGAAGCATTCAGAAGGTAATGGAGCTGGTCAGGGGACAGCTTACTGAAAGCTCCAAATGATTAAGCTATTAAATTAGTAAAGCTCTGCAGCCCCAGACAGTCACTTCCAGCATGTGTCACTGGATTTGGGATGAGCTTACTGAGGAGACACATGGGAAATGTGAGATGTAAGTTAGGTAATTGTGTTAAGAACACGAAGAATGTAGCAGTACTATGTATTTTTTTCTATGATTGAAAGTTTGATGCAAATTTAGACAGAGTCACAGGTGACCTCAAGATCACAGATACTGCAGGCATACATAAGTTTAATCAGTTGAGGTTTTATACAACTTGAAATACTCATTTAAGCAGAGACAGTTTCTTAAATTAGGATGCTTTGGATCAGAATACAGCTTAAGTTCCTCCATAGAATTTAATCGGTACCTTTTTTTGATACCTTCACAGAAAGAAAGAAACTAAATGAATGAACAAGCAGCTTAATTCCTTTTACAGTCTCTGAAAAGTGATGAGCACCCTTAAAGTCTCATTCAGGCTGCCTAACCGAGGGTTAGCTCTCCAGAGCTACCTCTCCTTCCACTGACAAGGAAAAGAGCCTAATGTGTCTGACTGTGTCAGTGAAAGAGGAAGAGAAAGACACCACAGAGAACCTCCTGTGGTGCAGCAGAAAGGCGACAGTGCTCTTAAGATTTCTGATGCTCTCAACAGCTGTGGCCATCCTTCTCTCTCTTGTACATTGGAGCACTATCCCACTTGGAAAAAAATAGGGAAAGTCAAGTAAATGTACTATCCTCACAGTTATTCTCACCATCCACAGCTGTTACTGGAAGCGAGCAGCTAACCTATATGAAAGCTGTATGTGGGAGGACCGTGAACTTGCAGGCATTCCTAAAGGAAGCTTTAATCCTGCAAAGGAAAGAATCCGCTGAATCGCTCACCAGCACCAGCACAACATGAGCAGCAACTTTCACATTTACCCTTAATTAACAAGAGGACCAGGACAAGCTACAGAACTTCCATTTGAAATTTTGACATAGAGCTGCCGGGGTCCACCCCACACATTTGCTTAAAAATAAGCGTGTGGGAGCTTGAAGACAATTTTACCCTTTTCAGCTTTCAAACAACTGGAAAATGTCACAACCACTGACACCACTTAGAAGGATTTGTTTTCTCCTCAGTCACTTAGGCACTGCCTCAGGTGAAGATCTGATTTTGCTTCAGATTGAACTAGGGTCAAGTCAGGCTTCAGCTGAGGTAGAAAATGTTTGAAATATTAGAGCAACTTTGTCTTGCTTGTACTTCCATTGCAGTGTTGCAGGTATGTACATGAGAGAAAAAGCCTGCAGGCCAGAGGAAGTAAATAAAAAAGGTGTCTTTCCAGTAGCAGCTGTGGGCATTAAAGGCTGTATGCAGAAGCAGTGATTAGGCAAACCAAAAGCATATTAAAAGGATCAGAGCATTGCAATGCATTAAATAAAAACAAAGAAAAAAACCCACCACTTCCAAGCAAAAAGAGTCAAAAATACAAATCACCCAGTGATTTCTTCTCAGGTGGAACTTCATGTAAATGCTTTCACTACATACAGATGCACATCTGTATATAGAGAGATTATAATAAATAACCCATTTACATTGTAGCAACTTGCAAAGACTGGGCTTCTTATTTTAAATATTGTTTTGCTAAACTTCATGGAATAAATACACAACTGAATAAATCCTGAGCAAACACACAGGTACTTCAGTCCTGATCAAAAGATTTCAAGCATAGCAGTAAATTTTAAGGCAGACTTCACATATCAGTAGGTCCCTTAGGTTGAGTGAAACTATGGATGTTTAAATTCCTAGCCAGGTCAGAGTTTTTTAAGAATCTGTAACAAACAGCAGGGGTAAGTGCTGCACACCTTGTCTGCAGCAAACCAGTAGAGTTTCCATTGCTGTCAATATGGCACCTTCCATAAATAATTCATTCATTTGCAAACCGTACAGCGCAAATAATTATAGAGAACTCCAGTTTCTCAGAAAAGGGAGGCTCTGTAATTCAGAAACCACTTTTTCCACTGGAATTAAATGGGAAAGTTGGAAACACAAAATGAACATGTTGGGCTAGGTTTTCACCCTCCTTGTTCCAATTACACTGCATGTCTCAAGCCCTAATTAGCCAGTCGAAAATTTCCCTATATAGGCAAGATCTGAGCTCAGGCATCTCCTTCATCAGCTTTTCCCTCCTGTCAGCTTCTGGGGCGTGTCAGAGGCAGGCAGGGTAGTCCTACCGTCTCCCCAGACAGTTCTCAGGTCTTGTAAAGACCCCACTCAACCAACATTAGAAAGAACAACACATGGACAGATCCTCTCTGAAAGACTCATCATTTTCGGGGGAGTGTGTGGGGGGGTAAAGACTGAAGAAGCTGTGGCTGCATCTACCACCTTCACTGCCTTCCAGCCTCCTACACTGGAGGTCTGAGAGTGCCAAAGATGTGCAGAAAAGCTGTTGGGAATGGTGGAAGCTGAAGAATGGTGCAAGCCCGTGCCTAGACTGCAAATGTCACCAGATTGCCTTCCTTCACTGTCTAAGCCTGAGCTGCCCTCCTCTCCTTTTGAGGCATGTTAGAAAAACTTTTCCCTGAGTATTCTTACAACATAGTTTAAGCAAAAGTTTATTTTACGCAGATACCTCGAAATCTGAGACAAACTCTAATACCAGTCCCAACTCAAGAAATCAGGCTCCCTTGCCAATATTTCTCTCCTCATTTCCTTCTCCCACTTTGTCCTGCTTTCCCAATATTTGTGGAGGTATTGGATTGTGAGTTATAGAGTTTGATGGAAAGGAAAAACCACAATCAAACCCACCAGCAGGTCATCATCTACAACCAGTCTGGGTCAACAAACTACAAACCAGGTATCATATTCATACAAGCGTACATACAGGTAATTCACTACAGTGTCATTCCTCCCTCGTCATGGCATGTGGGACTGATTGAAAGGGACAGAAGATTTGCCATTGCTTTCAATAGGGCCAGCTTTTCATGTCTATAAAACTCCATCCTATAAAACTGTAAATCAACTGCACATCAAGGATGGAGTAGTTCTCACTATCACTGCAACTTTAAACAAAATTCTTATTTTTAATATGGTTTGAATTGGAGCCAGACGGTAATAGAGCTAAATCTGTGTGCAATGCTTTTCCAGTTACTTATTCTCAAGTAATATGTATCCAATTGAGCAACAATAACAAAGAAGAACCACACATGTACTCTTACAAAACATACTTAGAGCATTTAGTAATTTTCGATAGACAAATAGGATGCGACAGATGGATTTAAGAAAGATGGGTTCACAAGAATTACACATGTGGAGCCAAAAACTGGGGTTGCCTTAGGAAAAAACAGTAAATCAAGGAATTGTTAATGGAAACTCTCTGGGCTTATATGTTTATATTTAAAGGTTACTGTAGCTGGTTCCATCTCTGTTTGTGACATTACCTCCCTACATAGGGGACAACAAAAGAAAATGGAAAACAATAAACGATACAGAAAATCCATCTGGAGTTAAGAGTATATTTATTGTTTTAAACTTTGCACACTCAACTTCATCACCATCTTTCTGAGAACTGTGCCCAAAAGAAGTTTCCTGAACAGAACCTGTGACCTAGTGACACGATATAGACTTACAACCAACACTGAAATTGAAGCCAATGAGATTTAAAAGAAAAAAAAAAGGAAAAAAAAAAAAAAAAGCCAACGACAAATCCCCCTACATTCTTTAAGAAAAGATTCCTTTACTTTTGCTTTTGTTTGACATATCAACAACAATATTTCGAGTTACTTTGCAATAAGGACACAAAGCCTTTGAAGGACACAGAAAGTGGAGCTCAGAGGCTGAAGGGCTCAACTGAGCTTTCAGTTTTATAGCTGGTTTTACCACATTTAGGCTACGATCCAGAACTTACTGACTTCAATGAACTTTAGATCAGGCCTTTAATCATATTAATTCCCTTTGACTGAAGTGAGGAGATAAATATCATCTGTGCAAAACCTTTCCAATCCATGCACTATGAAGAAAATTCTTGGAAGCTTTAATATGTATGGAGCAAAACCTTCATGCTACCTAACAGGAGCTTCACCACAGATTTCAGCTGGACAAGGGTTTCGCTAGCGCTCTCCTCAAATTTCCTTCCTGTAATAGGCCACCAAAATAAAGGTGATATAAACCAAGTAACCAGAACTATGTTTTACAATAAACAGAAATAACCTTTTCAGACCACAGATGTGGCCTTAATATATGCATTTATGCACTTTCTCTTCCTCTTCCTACCCATAACAGGCCCCGTAGGATACTTCTAATCTTCTGCAAGGCTGAGTGACAAGAGGAAGCAAGAATGGGAGTTCAGCAAAACTTCTGTCCAGCGACCTGGGAAATGGCAGAGCTAATACTGGACCTTTGAAAACAAGTGACCATAGGAAATCAAGGTTGGCAGGGATTTAACCCTTCATGACTCATTTTGCTAAATTTTAAAGCAAATGCCTGAGCTTTTTAACCATGTTTGACATCTAATTAGTTGAGAAAAACAAGAAGTTAGAATACATCCTTGCTTTTCTTTTGAAATAAAGCACTGACAATTAGCTCCAAGGTATTTGTTTAGGCCAAAAAACAAGCATGCATGTTAAAAGAAAGCCCAGTGACAGCCACTGAAAAGAGAAGTCACTTGGGTCATTCTTTTTACCTTGAGTATTTTAATATTTTTTTTCAATATCAAACGTTTATTTTACTCAGCCACCACTCTTTGTGGAAAGGCAGAATGAGTAAGTAACCGAGCAGCTTCTTTTCCTAATTGCTGGCAGTTTCAATAGAGATGAATCATGTAGTATCACATAGTCATATAGTGATGAGGTATACCCTGAGAGGTACAGATTGGCACCTAAGGTATTCACTCAGTGCCTAGAAGACATGTTTGCAATACCTACAACTCTTAAGGTTGTTCCTATGCAAGGTGTTAACATTGATCTGTGCACAGAGCACTGTGCTGGAAGCAAAATTTGTCTGGAAAAGCACCAGCTGATAAGGCTTAATTTTCCCTGACTTCTAATGATACCTCCATACTTCAGGATCAATGCAGCGGGACAGGCAACAAGCTCCTCTTGACCAGGCCAAGCATTTACACCAGTACTTAACATGAAGCATGCGAGTAGTCTGATCTGATTTTTAGGGTTACATACGTTTTAAGTCAAATATGTGATTAAGTATACATATGAATCAAAGGCCAGAGTGTGAATTCCTGTAGGTCTTCAGGCTTGCTTTAAATTAACTATGCATTTACTTAATTTCCTAAATAGAAATCAGGTTGCTCAGTATTTGAAGTAATTTTCTTTCTACGGTGATCCACCAATGATAAAAACAGTTTCAATGTTCTTTTCAGATTTCTCTTTTGCTTATGGAAGATTGACAGTATATTAAAATTTGTTGTATGATGTACATGAAAAACATGAAAACGAGACCCTTTCTCTCAAGCGGGAGAAGAACTGGAAAACAACCAATCAGCAGAGTAGCAAAACATTGCTAAATTCTATATGGATACAGTACCAGTGAGGTGAAAAAGAAAACAAATAAGATGAAGAAAGAAAATCACTATCAGAAATATTTGGCCATCCTTTGAAATTAGTTCATGTGAATTTAGTCAGTATGAGCAGGGCTAGCAGACTTGAGCCACCAATAAACTTTAAAAGGATAAAAAATAATAAACAACAATTAATTAGCCATTAAACCCCTTTACAGGATATTTTTACAGCATTTATGCTTCTATTTACTAATCTGAGTTTCAGTATGATTGTGAAAGTTTGGAAGCATTTGAGTTTCTTAATGAGTTTTTTGACCTGACGTAGTTATAGTAGAAGCTTTCTTCACACTCCATTATTCAAAATAATCAATTTTCTGTTAAACATAAATGACTTCTCTTATGAAAACTAAATGAACAGATTGTGAACCCCTTAAACTGTCCTTTTCATATATATCTTTTCATGTTTAAACACACACAAATATGCATATATGTGTTCTTTAATAAAACCCTGCACTTGCTTTTATTTCATACAGTGCATCCAAGTTTTGCAGGTGTTTAATTCTGCACCCCCTCCCTCCCCCCGATCTGGAGTGCAAAAATGACATCTGCCTTGTATCAGAGAGGACTTCCCCCCTCCCTCATTTGCAGCCCAAGAAAGATGAAAAAAAATTGAAAAACATATTTCTACTGGCAAAGAGATGTATTGACACTATACTGTAAACTGAGCCTGACATCTATGACCAGGCATGCACACACATGTTCTCTTTCTTTCCCACTGTAGAAGCAGTGTGTTACTTTTCTTCCCTTCTTCCAGAACCCTAGCTGCTGCTCCTTCTCTCAACCTTCAATATCCTGAGAATTATGAGGAGGCAGCTTTACAGAGAGAAATGTATATGCACATAGATATATAGATCTCCCTTTCAGAAATAACAGCTCTTACATTTTAAACTTCTTTTCTAGTTCCATATACTCCAGATTTGGTGAATTCTTCTGAAAATGTACTTAGGGAGGAACTATGCTGATAGAGACAAGACTGTCTACTTCAGCGCCCTCCTTTAATACCGGCAGCACTAACCAAAAGTTAATTACTGACAATTGCAGTGGGAATGGAATTACACCATTTCAAATGTAAAACGTAATCTCACAGCTCTCTTTCTTCAGTTACACCTTCCCTGTGATCTCTAATGAAATACATCAGACTACACTGAAAACAATCTCAGTTCAAATAAATTGCACTGCATTAAACATCCATAGGCAGTATTTTCTAGTGCATAACAGTCCTTTCCTCCTTTTCTGGACTGATCTGTTCCTTCCAGTTTATAGTTTCTTGGCAAACCCACCATCTACTGCTTATGTTAGGCATCTGATTGTCAGATTTGTACAAACTGAATATTCATGACTTGAAAATTAACCACTTCATGCCTAGAAAGGGAAAATATAAATCTTCATCTATTGCATGCTGTTTGAAACAGATCTGGTATTGTGGCTGCACTCCATGCCCAGCCCGGGAGAGATTAGCTGGGTGGCCAAACCCGTCTCACCGTTTGAAAGAGTAAAGTCCGATGAAATAGCACAAGACTGAAAATTACTCTTCCACGGACCGGCACGATCTGGACTCCTTGTCTGCAAATGCAACTAACTCTTCTTTGTCTGTGTTTAAACTGCGTGGTACCAACCGCGACACGGAGTGGCTTTTTAAGTATTTTTTTTTTTTTTTTTTATTCCAGACATTTCTCCTAATGCCAATTTCCCCTTCAAAAGATAAGGCAAACCAGGGAGGAAGGTGGGGAGGGGAGGAGAGGGAGCGACGGGGCAAGGAGGAGAGGTTTTGAGGCAAACCGAGAATGAGAGCGAACAACAGACTTACCTTTATAGGATAATTTGAGCCTTGGCACGTTATTCTTCACATGCTGGCAGTTCACTCTTCCTGCTAGTAATACTCCCAAGGAAAGCAAGGCAATCCCCCTGAGCCAGCCCATGCTGCAGCAGCCACTGTAGGGTCCCTGCGAGCCGGAGCCGCGGCGCTCCCCGTCCTGCCGGGCGCCGCCGGGGAACTTCAGGCAACCTGGGGAGCGGAGGTAACAGGTGATGGGGGTGGGCTCCGCG